>BLSH010045070.1:1163174-1174865 GCA_018402905.1 Glandirana rugosa | reverse complement strand
AAAAAAATTCTTCATTTTGCAAAGAATTGTGGGAAAAAATTACAACTTCAAAAAACTCACCATGCCCCTTACTAAAAACCTTGGAATGTCTACTTTCCAAAAAGGGGTCATTTGGGGGGTATTTGTACTTTCCTGGCTTGTTAGGGTCTCAAGAAATGAGATAGGTGGTCAGTACATCAGGTGTGATCAATTTTCAATGATTGGCACCATAGCTTGTAGACTCTATAACTTTCACAGAGACCAAATAATATCCACTAATTTGGGTTATTTTTACCAAAGATATGTAGCAGTATAAATTATCGCCCAAATTTATGAAGAAAAATTACTTTTTTGCAAAATTTTTCAATACAAACTAAAAAAAAGTGTTTTTTTTTTCAAAATTTTCGCTACTTTTTCACTTATATTGAAAAAAATAAAAAAACCCAGCAGTGATTATATGCCACCAAAAGAAAGCTCTATTTGTGAGAAAAAAATGATAAAAATTTTGTTTGGGTACAGTGTTGCATGACTAAGTAATTGTCATTTAAAGTGTGAGAGTGCTGAAAGCTTAAAATTGGTCTGGTAAGGAAGGGGGTGTAAGTGTCCTGTATGGAAGTGGTTAAATACCTTGGTAGCTAAAGTGGTTCTAAAGGCTTAAGGTTTTCTTTTTTACCTTGAATGTAAAAAACCTTCTCTGTGCAGCAGTCCCCCCACCCCCCCTAATGCTTACGTGAGCCGCATCTCGATCCAGCAATGTGCATGAAAGTCTCGGCTCTCCAGGGGGCTCTCCCTCCTCCTTGACTGAGGCAGTAAGCATGCCAATGAGGAGAGAGAGGGGGTGGGACTGAGCTGTGGGTCTCTGTGTGAGTGGATATGCAGAGCTGCAGCTAAGGAATGGGGGTGGGCGAACGGTTCAGCCGCCCAAGCATACGTTCGAGCCGAACATTTGCTGTTTGCCCGCTCCCCGAATTCAGAACATTATGGGCTGTTCGGCGTGACTTCACCCCATAATCACCTACCTGTAAATGCCCACAGATGGTGCGCACAGCTCCTCCTCCATGGGAGGGCTGCCGCTGTTTGCGCTGTGTTTGTTTTGACGTTTTATTTATAGTGCAGGGAGGGGCCACCCGGTGACGTACAGGTGACCCCGCCCCCTTCCGATGTCTTGTGACATTAGAGGTGCGGGTTGCTCAATTAAGTCACTGGGTGGCCCCGCCCTTCACTATAAATAAAACGTCAAAAGAAAGAGCTCAGTCGGTGGGAGCCCTCCCATGGAGGAGCTGTTCGTATTTTTTTTTTCCTCTGGGTCGTCGCTCGCCGTGATTGATGATGGATTACAACGGGGGACACTTTTTTTTTTTCCTTTTTTAATAAAATACTTGTCCCTAATTGTCCCCTGGGTTTTTTTCTACACTTTTTGGTGACACATGGGGGGGAGATCGGGATCTGGCAGTGCGTTTGCTGCATTTGCATGCGTTTTTGTCCATTTGCAGTGCGAGAAAATGCAGCATGCTCTATTTTTTTTTTTCGACTGCACTGCAATAATCTGAACTATGCCCATAGGATTGCCTTGATTTTGGATTGTCTATGTAGTTGGAGTGAAGTCAAAAATGCATCCAACTGTATTCCAATGCGTTAACTGTGAATGGGCCCTCAGAATGAATCAAATGCTGCAGACGGGCTCTGTGATGTGCATGGATATTTTTTGCTGAAAGTCTGATCATTGTCGTGTTGGACAAGTGTGAACCCAGCCTCAGAGCCTGCCATTGCCTCCAATCCTGCAAAGGCAACCCTCTTGGTAGGAGCAACTGCAGTTGCATAGTGGATGATGATAATCATCATTTATAGCCCACCCCAGGTACTTGGGAAGGAAAAGAAGATGTAGCAGTCACATGGCCACAAAAAAAAGGAAACCATTATTTTGAGTGTTTTTTTTATAATGTGGCATTTTAAAGACATTTTTAAAGGAAAAAAACAAAACTTTTAAATAGTAGCTTATTTTTTCATAACTATTTTTTTATTTACTTTGAGCCAATATTGTTCAACTGTTTACAGCTAGGCATTATGAAATAATTATACTAAATGCTTTGCACCATCTGCCCTAAAAATAATACAATATGTTTCTTTTTACTTACAGACCTATATAGGCAGTGTGGTTATATCGGTAAACCCATACAGATCTCTGCCAATTTTTACCCCTGACAAAGTGGAGGAATATCGAAACCGAAACTTCTATGAACTTAGTCCACACATGTGAGTTACATTTTATTCCATTTCAAATAAAAAAAAAGAATTTTCTTTGTTTATAACCTGTCTGTGGCTCAGTTCGTTTTATGTGTGCTAAACTAAGCAGGTCAAAAAGAGCTGCCATTTTCGAAGTGCACTGTCAGGGTGGTGTGGTGGTCTTGGAGGATACTCATCATTGAGTTTTATGTAATGTATTCTGAGGTTGTTGCTTGAAGGTGTTGGACATTATGTGGACGGAGGTATCCGTTAGCTTTTAGGCTGAAAAAAAAGCACAGAACTCTTCATAGATCACTGAGCACAGAAGCAGAGTTCACTGTGTTGTGAATGATGTAAGTGTGCCTGGGAACACTTATTTTAAAGCACAGTTTGAGTACAGACCAGCAGGGGGTGGGACGAAGGGCAATCAGACTCGGGATTGGTTCATTTGCACTGTGCTTAGTGTGAGCGCACCCTATATTTGATCCAAGCCGAAAGTTTGTTTGGGAGAAACAACCAGTTGATCTCCAGTCATTTAATTTGTCCAGATACTCATAGACTTCATATAGTGATTATAAATTTTAGCAGTGACAGCCAATGAGAGTTCAAAAGTTACATGGCTAAAAATAAGTGGTATGCATTATAGTTTAGAGCAGCCTTTCTCAACTAGGGTTCCAAGGAAATCTTAGGGTCCCTCCAGAGGTTGCTAGGGGTTCCTTGAGCAAAGAGCAATGTTTGCTTCTCAGATAAGTTACCACTGGTATCAATGATCTTTTCAGCTATCTGTAAGAGGGGCATCCATTCCACGGACCACAATTGTAAGGAACATTCTTTCCACGGACTATCACACTGTACTGTGAGCTTAAGATGTAATTGGCAATGCTTCCCTGAGACCAGAGAGTTTTCTCAAGGGTTCCTCCTTGTTATAAAAGGTTAACAAAGGCAGGCTTAGAAACTCTAGTCACATATGAGTGGGTTTTTTTTTCTCTCTTTTTGCTCCAGTTCACACTGCCGTGGCTATAAAGTCGCAACGATTTCGCTCCGACATTGCAGCGTGACTTCACCACGGCTCGCACCATGGCTCGCATACAACTCCTTTAACAGAAGTCAATGCAAGTCATGCTGAAGTTGCACCAAAAGTAGTCGGAGCAACTTGAGTCACTTAGTCGCTAGATTAGAATGGTTCTGATGCCGTTAAAGCGGAGTTCCACTCATTTTTTTGTTTATTAAAAGTCAGCAGCTACAAAAAGTGTAGCTGCTGACTTTTAATAAACAGTAACTTACCTGTCTCCCCTCTCCTCCCGACGGCCCCGCCATTCCTAGTGTGGGCACCCAGCCCGGCTTCACGGCCGGGCACCCACTGCGCATGCGTGAGTCGCGCTGCGCATTCCTAGTGGCCAGGCAATCTTCTGGGACCTGTGACGTGTCCCAGAAGATTGCCAGGAGGGAGGGGCCGCCTAGGAGCAGAGGAAGAGTCGCCTAGGCGTCCAAGAGGCGGAAGGTGGAAGAGGGACAGAAAGTCCCTCTGAAACCTGGGGACACCCCCCCCCAAAAAAAAAAATTACATGCCAAATGTGGCATGTAAGGGGGCGAGGAGTGCTTAAAGCGGAAGTTCCATTTTTGGGTGGAACTCCGCTTTAATGGGGGCACAGCTTGTCATGTGACTTTGAACTCTCAAGTTGCATGATAAGTCGCAGCAGTGTGAACTAGGGCTTTCTCTTTTTTTTTTTTTTTTGTTGCCTTAAAAGTTTTGGATATTTGACATACTTGAGTGTGAGGAAATGTTGCTGATCTCTGGTACACAACTGTTTTGTCAGTAAAACATTTTGTAGACAAGATTTCCACAGCTGAATGGCTGGCAGGAGTTGGCTAGATTTTCTGGCTGGGAAAAGGCTTTGAGCCTTTTGTAAGAAATTAGGGATACACAAATCTAGTCATCATCTAGCCATCTTGATCATTTCTATTAGCACACAGCAGTGATTTAGGCAAGATGTAATTCTATAAGCAATACAAATTTTCATCAAATGTTAATGAATCAGCAAATATAAACGTTCCAATACTCCAATGATCACCAACCACAAATTGATTTAAAAGAATACAAAAGTTTATACTCAAAAATAAGTTGAAAACCGCATACACATATAGGACTCTCTAGGACTGCTTTTTAACAGGAAGGATCCTTTGAAATGACTTTCCGGTCACAGAGAACCCTTGCTAATAATTACTGTATCTACAGCTCACGCTGCATTAGTGTCGTGGTAATTTGGAATGAATCCACCCTCTTACAGATGGCTAAAAAGATCAATGCTGTCAGTGGTTACTTACCTTAAGCTGGTCACCCGGCTGACCAAAATAACAAAAAATGATTTCCCCCATCCACACATTTGAGGTGAATAATGGAATCCCCCTGCTGCGCTTTTGTATTCTGGCAGTGGGAAGACACCTCTACCAGACTACACCTATCATTGCTGCAGGCAATCTGCATAAAATATACCAACAATCCCATTAGCAAGCAAGTACAACCATATATGGATCAAAATTTGGACAGCTATGGCTGAACCTGCCAAATTTCACCCATGTATGGCTAGCTTAAGAGGAGGAATTTGCTAATTTTTCAAGGAACCCTCAAGTTCCATGCGCCTAAAGGCTACTTTAGTGGACACGTTTATCATTTTAGTATTATCTGCAACAAACTAATTTATGATATACAACCCCACTTCCAAAAAGGTTGGAGCACTGTGTAAAATCTACATTCAAGCAGAATGCATGCTTTGCAAATCTCATAAACCTATATTTTATTCACAATAGAAAATAGAAAACCTATCAAATGTTTAAGCTGAGAAAATGTACCATTTTAACACAAATATAAGATCATTTTGAAATTGATGGCAGAAACACATCTCAAAAACGTTGGGACAGGGACATGCTTACAACACTGTAGCACCCCCTCTTTTTTTAACACACTGTAAATGTCTGGGAACTGAAAAAAACAGTTGCCAGAGTTTTGGGAGAAGAATGTTGTCACATTCTTGCCTGATATAGGATTCAAACTGCTCAACAGCCTTGAGTCATCTGTCTTTTTTTTCAAGATACGCCAAATATTTTTAATTGGCGAAAGGTCTGGACAGCAGGCAGGTCAATTAAGCACCTGGACTCTCCTACTATGAAGCCATGCTGTTGTCATAGATGCAGTATGTGGTTTAGCATTGTCCTGCTGAAATAAGCAAGGCCTTCCCTGAAAAAGACATTGTCTGGATGGGGGAGCATTTGCTGCTCTAAAACCTGGATATATCTTTCAGCATTGATGATGTCTTTCCAGATGTGAAAGCTGCCCATTCTAATCATACAAATGCACCCCATGCCATCAGAGATGCTGATAATCTGGAAGGTCCCTCTACTCTTATGCCCAGAGAATACAGCGCCCATGGTTGCTAGAAAGAATGTCAAATTTCAATTTGTCTGTTCACTTTGAAGAGATCATTTGAAATGAGCTTTGGCCCAGAGAAGATGAATCATGTTCAGATATGGCTTTTTCTTTGCATGATAGAGCTTTACCTTGCATTTTTAATTGGTACAGCAAACTCTGTTCATAGAGTGATTTTTGGAAGTATTCCTGAGCCCATGCAGTGATGTCCATCACGGAATTATGACTATTTTTAATGCAGTGCCGTCTGAGGGCCTGAAGATCACAGGCATCCAATATTGTCTTTCAACCTTGTCCATCGCAATATTTCCAACGCACATATTCCTGTAGAGATGGCTGTATTTGGGTGCTGTAGCGACCACCGGCTGGAACTGTGTGTAGTCAGAGAGAATAATGTCACCAGCACATCAAGATCTCCAAAAATGGGTCCAAAGCTTTAATCAGCGATCACATCATTACAGCACAAAGCAAAGTTTCTGAGCCACGCAGGACCCCTTCATCAGGCATGTGGCACATATCTGAACATATTTCGATCATATGTATTGTAGATGATGGTTTATTGTATGTATTTAAAGTCTTTGCAATTTTACATTGATGAACGTTATTCTAAAATTGTTTGACACTTTTAGATGCAGTTTTTCACACATTGGTGACCCTCTACCCATCTTTACTTCTGAGACACTCTGACTTTTCTAAGATGCTCTTTCTATATCCAGTCATGTTACTGACCTGTTGTAAACGAACCTAATAGGCTGCAAAATGTCCTTCCAGCTCTTCCTTTGTACCACTTTGGGTCTATGAATACTGGACCCCCCCCCAAAAAAGCACCAGTTCTTTTGGCAGAAAAAAAACTCATATAGACATTTTTGTACAAGTGTATAGCAGAATTTAAGGTCTTTTTCTGCCAGAAAATTCCTCTAGAAAATGCAAGTCAGAAGGATTTTTTTTTCTTCTGAGCTTTAAAATATGCCTCTAAATGTCCTAATGTGAATAGACACATAGGATAACATTGAGCTACTTCTGCAGGAAAAACGTGCAACGTCTGTAGAAGCAGCGTTTTTTTAAGCCCAGTGTGCACGGACCCTTACTGTGCCAACTTTTTTGAGACCTGTTGCTGCCATCAATTTCAAAATGAACTTTTTTTTTTTTTCTTAAAATGGTCCATTTTCTCGGTTTAAACAATTGATATGGTTTCTATTTTCTATTGTGCATAAAATATGGGTTAATGAAATTGGAAATCATTGTATTATTTTTTTAGATTTTTTTGGTCATTTTGATTGTAGCTCTCAATGTACCAATACAGACCATTTACATTAATTTGTTGGTACTGTATGATGAAGTTGTTTTGTATTTTAAAGGGTCATTTTTATTAATGTTTTTCAAATGCACAACAAAGTAGGCACAAGTATACCGGCATCTGTACATTCCCATCTGTACATTCAACAAAATGAGTTACTGCAATGTACAATACCATACAATAAAGATCTATATAGATCAGATGTCATATAAATAGTCTAGTCGTATCAAAATTAAGTGTCTAAAATGTACAACAAAACAAACCAAATACAAAGAACAAAAGCTGGTGACAATCCTACTTGCAGAGAATTTCACATGCACCATATTAACAAAAGTATTGGGGCGCCTGTCTTTACAGGCATATGAACTTTAATGCCATCCCAGTCTTAGACCGTAGGGTTCAATATTGAGTTGGCCCACCCTTTGCAGCTATAACAGCTTCATCTCTTCTGGGAAGGCTGTCCACAAGTTTTAGGAGTGAGTCTTTTGGAATATTTGACCATTCTTCCAGAAGAGCATTTGTGAGGTCAGCTCAATATTGAACCCTACGGACTAATACTGGGGTGCCATTAAAGGTCATGTGCCTGTAAAGGCAGGCATCCTGATACTTTTGGAAATATAGTGTATGCATAAGCAATCAGTTAAATGGCAGAAGTGCAGGCATGGACTCCAAAAATGGTAAAATGAAGTTTGGATTCTTGTGATGCCTGCACTCACATGGAATTTCAATGTAATAATTAAGGGTCTGAGTGATGAGTAGATTCACATTAAACAGAGCCATGCTGCTTCTAAGAGCCGTTCTGTGCTTTGTAAGTGTGCTTAAACACATTGGAATGTAGAGAATGCTGAGAGAGGTGTCTGATTCTCAGCTTGATGTCGGGAGGTGGGCAGGACAAGCTGATGTTAGCTGTTCAGTCCCGCCCACCTCCTGATCTCCGTGAAGAGCTGCAGCTCTCTCAGCATTCTTTGCATTCCAATGTGTTTAATCACACTTACAAAGCACAGAATGGCTCTTAGAAGCAGCACAGCTCTGTTTAATGTGAATCTACCTTACTCATCCCTTATGTGTTCTGGCTACAGTCTGTGTCCTGGCTAAAATCCCTGTGTCCTGGCTACAATACCTGTGTTCTGGCTACAGTCTCTGTGTCCTGGATAAAATCCCTGTGTCCTGGCTACAATACCTGTGTTCTGGCTACAGTCTCTGTGTCCTGGCTACAATTCCTGTGTTCTGGCTGCTGCATTTGCCACCCTAGGCTTATACTCGGGTCAATAACTTTTCCCAGTTTTTTGTGGTAAAATTAGGTGCCTCGGCTTATATTCGAGACGGCTTATACTCGAGTATATACGGTATTTGTGAGCCATATATGTTTGTCCTTTTTGATTGTGGCCTGGTCTAGACTTGTCAAAACTTGTTTTGAATGAAAAGTGAATGTGCTGCATATACAGTAGAAGCTAGCAAGATTCTTTCTTTGCTTGTGTAGCCTACATGAGAAAAATAATAGCTGGGAGCAGCTTGTATACTACAGGTTATGTAAGCGCTCATTGTCATAGCCTTAAATAAATAAATGTACTTTATTTATAGAAATGCTTTTATTTAAGGCTAAAATGTATGTACCAATGTATGTCTGGGTTGCCATAACAAGCAAACACATTTAAGCTGTCTCCTTGCTTCAGATTTGAAAATAAAAGCAAACCTCTTCAAAATATATTCTTGGGAAAATTGGGAATCCCTATTTTGTTTAACTTTTACATGTGGTAATGTGATGGACCCCCCCTTTCCATTATGACCCCCATTGATTTTTCTGGGTTTTACCAGGACTTGAAGTCATATTTTTAGATTTCACATGTAAAACAGCTGTTGGTGAAGTTGATACAGTAGTTCTTTATGAGAAAAATTGTGTTTTAATAGTCTGCCAAGCATCACAAACAGCTGGAAGGTTGTTTACATGGGGCCTCAGGGAGATGCATATTTCTTTGAAATTCTTTCTCTGTATCTCCTCCATATACCCTCAGTCTCCAACCCTCATTCTCCGAGTACATTGCATTCACACACATCCTGTCTTCCTCTCTCCATCTTGGAGCTCTATACTCCTCTTTGTTTTAATGTGGTTTTTAGTACATTGGAACATAAAAAACATGTGCCCCTATTTTTCTATCACCCCATCCACGCTACAGCATTGCAATGGTAAAAAAAAAGAAACAATGCTGCCATTTGTATTCATTACGCTGTAGAGGACAAAGAAAGCAGTCGTCAGAGAGATGGCTTTCACAGTTTCTAGACACAGGCTGACAGTCACAAGGAATAGCTGTCACTGTTTGTCATAACTTTCCTTCCTGATAATGCTGACTGAAGAAAATGCTAACGTTCTTTTTCATTTGATATGCCACTGCAACACACAATGAATACAACATAATCACTTAAAGCATTGCATTTTTTATATAAACTTCTAGAAACCATACGAAGATTTACTGTTCCAGATTGTTAAATGTCTGATAAGCAATATGTATACACCTTTATGTTTAGATGGTCCAGAAATCATTTTATATACACATATCGTGAGTGTACAAAATAACTATAACACAGCCTACACAACTCCACAAATCTGTGATTCAAATGCATAATGAAACCAAAATATACATAAGAAATATGCAAAAAAAATAAAATAAATATAAATAAATATATATATATATATATATATATATATATATATATATGTGTGTGTGTGTTAAACAAAATCAGCCCACTATACCCTGGTGATTTTGGCCTGATAGCATGCACACAAGTTGACACAAAGGTGTTTGAATGGCTATTAAAGGTAACCATCCTCACCTATAATCTGTTTGCTTGAAATTAGTGTGTGTGCATATAAGGGCAATGAGTTTCTGGACTCCTAACAGACCCTTGCATCCTTCATCCAGTGCTGCACTGACATTTCTGGATTCTGAGTCATGGGGAAAGCAAAATAATTGTCAAAGGATCTGAGGGAAAAGGTAGTTGAACTGTATAAAACAGGAAAGGGATATAAAAAGATATCCAAGGAATTGAGAATGCTAATCGGCAGTGTTCAAACTCTAATCAAGAAGTGGAAAAATAGGGGTTCTATTGAAACCAAACCACAGTCAGGTAGACCAACTAAAATTTCAGCCACAACTGCCAGGAATTTTTTTCAGGATGCAAAGAAAACCCACAAATAAGTTCAGGTGAAATACAGGACTCTCTGAAAACATGTGGTATGGCTGTTTCAAGATGCAGAACAAGGAGGCACAATGTATCCCGCTTACAATATGCCAAACAGCACAGAGACAAGCCTCCTACCTTCTGGCACAAAGTCATTTGGAGTGATGAGACCAGTTTGTTCAACGACTATCAACACTAGGAATAAAGCACCAAAAAAATTTAGCTTTTTGGCCACAACCATAAACACTACATTTGGAGAGGAGTCAACAAGGCCTATGATGAAAAATACACCATTCCTACTGTGAAACACGGAGGTGGATTGCTGATGTTTTGGGGATGTGTGAGCTACAAAGGCACAGGAAATGTGGTCAAAATTGATGGCAAGATGAATGCAGTATGTTACCAAAAAATACTGAAGGAACATTTCCATTCATCAGCCAGGAAGCTGTGCATGGGACGTACTTGGACATCCATCATGACAATGATCCAAAACACAAGGCCAAGTCGACCTGTCATTGGCTACAGCAGAAGTGAAGGTTCTGGAGTGGCCATCTCAGTCTCCTGATCTCAATATCATTGAGCCACTCTGGGGAGATCTCAAACGTGCAGTTCATGCAAGACAGCCCAAGAATTACCAGGAACTGGAGGCTTTTTGCCAAGAGGAATGGGCAGCTTTACCATCTGAGAAGATAAAGAGCCTCATCCACAAATACCACAAAAGACTTCAAGCTGTCACTGATGTTAAAGGCGGCAATACACGGTATTAAGAACTGGGGTATGTAAACTTATGATCAGGGTCATTTGGGTAGTTTCTGTTGTCATTATGATTTAAAAAGAGTAAACACGCATACGCCCTACTTAACACCCCGATTGACCAACCGCTCTTGCCATGCGTATCAAAGTGGGAAGCAGACCTCTCTTGTACCTTTACGACGCCACAGATACAAAACATTATCCGGTTCTCTTTGAAATCGTCAATCTGCACCAAAATTCAAGAAACGAATTTTAAATTGTTTACCCGTTGGTACTACACTCCGGCCAAATTACGTTTTTGCTTCCCTACCGCATCTGACCAGTGCTGGCGATGCCGAGAAAACAGGGGTACGCTGCTCCACATATTTTGGTCATGTCCTAAACTACAGACGTTTTGGATGACGGTTCGTACCGTCGCCCAGACGTTTACAGAGTACCAGATCCCATGGGACCCTTCTTTCTTTCTACTTCACGTCTCAGACATATCCCCCAGGGTATACAGAAAATCTGTGGTACCCTAGACCATGAGACATTTGCAGACCCGCTGCCATGCTTGGCAGTAGGTTTTGCAGACATCAAATCCTGTACTGGTTTTATACACCTCGTCGCATGGGGACAAAAGAGCCGTAGCGGTCGTGACCAGTCTACGCCATCCCTTCGTTTTTGCATTAAACCGGCCTCACATCATGGTTGCCCATTTGTTAAATTTTAAGCAAAGAACTTAAAACCACGTCTAACTGCTAAAGTTTCTCTTGGCCTATTACAAAACATAGACACCGCAGCATTTCCATGTTCTCTCCAGACGAAGGGTGAAACTATGCGTACCGTTCTCGCCAAC
>BLSH010045070.1:1149497-1163058 GCA_018402905.1 Glandirana rugosa | reverse complement strand
TTCCTTCCTATTCCCCCCTCCCTCTATTCTAATTTCTCTTTCTCTCTCTCTCTCCCTTTTTCACTTATCTTTCAACACGTGTAAATGGAAACGAGGTAGAAGCAAGGGCTTAGTACGTGTTATTGTAGCGATGTTGCACTCCAGACCGGAGGCCCCCCAAGTTGAGAGAGGCGCCTCGGGTTGGACATTAAAGAACTCAGAAACGGTAGTTTCTTTTGTTGCTAAATTACGATACCACGCACTGACGGATTGATTCATGTACCCCTTTATACCAATGTACATACTTATATTGCCTGGTCATTATCATATTTGATATGTTGTTTTGCCCTTGCTGGAAGTTAATAAAACTTTATATTTGAAAAAAAAAAGAGTAAACACAGTTGATTGATAATAAATGGCTTCAGCCAAACACTAACCATGAGTGAAAGAAAAGTTATCATTCATATCCTCTGAAAAATGGCCAAGAAATCATAAATTCTGCCAGGGTATGTAAACTTATGAGTACAACTGTGTGTATGTGTGTGTGTTTCAAAGAGAAATAAAGAAAAGAAATAGAGATGGTAAGAGGAGGAGAAAGAATGAAGTAAAAAAAGAAAGGGGGGTTTGCTGCTTTTGGTTGGACCTTGTTCGGGTATGTTTATTCCACACAAAGTATTGAAGAATTATAAAAAGATGTGCTGCGTCTTATGCAGTTCATTGGTTTTTGGAATTTAGGCAACTGACATTTAGTTGTTGCAGCATTGAGGAGGCATTGACTTTTTGGACAGTGGCCTAGAGACGCACACGCTGGGTTATGTAACTTATGACCGAATGTGACTTATTTTTGACAGAATATATTTCAGCATATTCACTTCTTCTTACAGTGCCTCAGTACGAGCTTTGTACCATGAAAGCACTAATTATTGTAGCTGTAATTACAGGAAGTAATCTACAGCTCTTTGCTGGGTATTAACAGTTTATATAAAATAACTATTCTAAATGTCTGTCTTTAGATGAACACTTTTTTGGTGCCTTATTCCTATTCAGTGTTGAACTGGTCTCATCAGTATGGAATATGGTAAATCATTTTGTCAGATTTCCTAGTTCCTGGAGTTGAAAAAATGAAAAGTGAAACCTCACGTAACTTTCTTTAATTTTGGATAGAATGGGAAATATTTAAATCATCTGTCCACTTTTGTTGCAGTCTCCTTCCTCTATGAGAAATTTGAACAATAATACCCATCCTGGCCATTGTGGCAGAGGTTATTCTTTCCCTCTCCTGCTGACCACATCTAATGAGAGGAAAGCAAGAGGAGCTCTCCAAAGTTGGGACAGTTCTGAGGGTGTAGGTTAGATATTTATGGAATGCAGATATATCCACAAATACATTTTCCGGGTCTTGTGGTTTTTTGGAGAAAGCAGGTTTGTGTCCCACACACATATCTTTATCTCTCCCTCCAATCTTTCCTTCTTTTTTATGCTTTGCTTTATACATCATTAAGGATATCGGTTGTACCTTGATGTAATATTGATGTATGTATGGGAGTTTAGACTGTCTAGAGGGGAGATGATGTATTCTCGCAGGGACACATCCTGCTTATCTTGTCATCTTGTCACTCCGATGATGGCATGACTCAGAGAGACGGATCACTCTAGTTCTATTTGTCTGTAATCTTTTGTATATATGTTTTGTTTTTGTTTTTATTATATGATTAGTGCTCCGCTCTAACTGAGTTATGTTATCAAACACCTATGTTTGCATAGTTAGTTTTTTACCATTTCATTAAACACTTATGCGTTCATTGGCAACAAATTTCGGATGAAACATTATGCTTCGGCATGATGTATGCAATTTGTCTCTTGTATCATTTACGGTACATACTATAGTGGTTTTAATATATAAATGTTTAAGGTTGTTTGTCATGCTTTGTTATTTGTGTGTTGCCTGTCCCATATACTTTATGGCATGTCCCGATGCTTATGTGCTTATTACCGGCATATATTGTATCCTTTTGTATCTTTTGTGTTCTTGGTGACCATTGATACTATTGTGGTTTGATTGGGACTTGGACAGCACACATAAATTCGGGTATTGCCTGTAGGGCATAGCTGATTGATACATAGGTGTTCTCCCACCACGCTCCTGTTAGAAAGGAGGTGAGACTATATATGTCTTTACACCGGCATGCCCTAATTGTGAGACTAAGTGCACATGAGATACGAGACAAGTCCACCATTAACAAAATGATCCTCTGATGTTACTATACATGCTGGATATTATAATAATAAAGACGTTAGATCTTGATTCGAGGTGCAGCCATTTCTTAATTTCCAAAGTTGGTACATTGCCAGCTATAATGTAACAAAACTCATTGTTAATACTTGGGTATAATGGCCTTTCCTGTCACCATCACCACATTCGGTAGATCTCATTTTGGTAAGCTATCCTTTGGTTGTCTCAGGTTCCAACCAAAACCTTCTCCCTCCCCCCCCAATCCATTTGGGAAAAACTTCTTCAGTCAAATTTGTACATTTGGTGACTCTGTTAGCAAGTTTTCTTCTTGCTTCCTGTTTTTCTGAGCCTATGACAACAGGGCAAAAGATGAGGGCAGTGGTCATCGCCGGAACAGGAAGCCACAGACAGTAATGACATGCAGAGGTTCTTTCCTTGTATTCTGTGTCCATACTGGAGAGATCCCAAAACGTCCTGTATTGGCAGGAAGTAAGAGGAAATCATCAATGGATATACAGACTGTAATAAAGTTCTAATAGGTTTGTATGCCTCCCAAACACTGTCCAGAGTTGAGCTAGAGTCAGGTTTTAGGGTCTTAATATACCTAAGGTAAATGTGAATGCTGAGACTCACTCTGTGGGATGATCCAAGGATTGAATTGTGGCACAGGCCAGAGTCCAAAAAAAAAAAATCGTAATAAGAAAGAAAAATGTTAGGGCCACAGCAGGGAGCCAGGATCAAGGACAGGGTAGATTAAGTCAGTGGAGTCACAGTTCAAGAACAGTCTGTCTGGGTCTGCAATAGAAAGTTATCCAGCATACCAGATTTGCATATGCAAAAGCAAGTAACTCAATCAAGGGGAAAAGGCAGAATAGTCATAGTTTCAGCATGTCCTGCCAGTGTGATTGTAAATGAAAATAAGTGTCAGTATCGCAGGAATGTGCATGAACCAGATGGAACCATGCAGGAGCAGTTGAAGGCAGGCACTCCCTGTCAAAGAGCATACACTTGTGCATTTAGTAGATAAACATAATAGTTTGTAACATAAATACATTGTAACATTGTATTGTCTGACATCATTACAGATTTAAAGTTCTTTAAAGGAGAGGTACACCCAAAGCTCATTTGGCTGTATTTCTCCTGTGGATCCCAGGAGTGCAATTCGTTTTGCACTCCTGTGACTCATTTTCAGCAGACAACGGGCTGAAGTCCACTCTGCTGACATCACAGAAGTCATAGAAGAAGGTGCACCAGATCCCTGGACCAGCACCCAGCTCAGGCTCTCAGTGAGCTGCTGAGCCTGAGCCAGCAATTCTGCCACCTCCAATGAGCGAGGTGGGGGCAGAGCAGAGAGCTGTGAGCACTGAGCAATCGGCGGTGTTCAATCGCTCGGTTCTCAGTGTAGAGGTGCCGGGGGACAGATGCAGCATCCACCTTGGTAAGTATGATACTGGGGGAAAAAAAACAACCCCATACTTCTCTTTTAAGATATGTTAAAACTTTAGACTTTAACAGCAGGAACCTGAAGTTGCAATGACGGGTAGCAATCTTTCAAAGGTTTTTGGCTGAAGTTTAGCTATAAAACGCATTCTCTAAAGCTAACTTAGTAACTAAATATAAAAAATGAAATCTATAAAATATATGTGCAAAAGATTTTTATGTATACAATTTCATAAGTGCAAACAAAGTTTTTGTTATATGTCCAAATAAAGTGCTCAAAATCAAAGAGAATTTATGTACTTTGTGTATAAAGTGTAATCTGCTAATTAAATGTTACTATAATGTATATTAAACCTAAAGCGCATGTGTGTTCTCCTTTAAGAGACAAAATAAAACCAAAAAATCATCTAACATTCATATAGTTCATATATAACTCTATAGTCCATTTAGTAATGAAGAGATATTAATCATGGCAATGTCCACAACAGTTCTGAAAGGTTCCCTTAATCCACAGTGGAGAAAACCGCCAAGTGACTGGTGCAATACAGACCATAAATTCTGTGCAGGGATGTGATCAACACTCATGCTCCCCTCTCAGGTACCCACTTACCAGATGACGGCACCCCTGCAGGGGTAAACCACATGTAAGCCGTCACTGACTTGCTCCAAGGGGGGGGTGTTCTCTCTGCATAGAATTGCTGCCAGCTGGAATTTCCACAATATGCGAGGTTGTGGAAAAAGGAAAACTCGTAGTGTAATTCCATATAATAAGGGAGTTTATTGAATCTATTCAAATCCGCCACAAAATGCACCAATTATCATTGCCGAAAGATAAAATGCAGTCCTATACACAGCGTGCGTTCCCACAGCGCCGGTGTTAGAAAACCGGAAGTGCAGTTCTGGAAGTGATATAATCGGGCACCTAGCTCCAACACGTTTCGTCATAGGACTTCATCAGAGGTCTGCAGGGGTGCCGCCATCTGGTAAGTGGGGTGCACAGAATTTATGGTCTGTATTGTGGGGAGCATATCTGGACAGTGTCATGATTAATATATCTTCATTACTAAATGGACTATAGGGTTATATATGGACTATATGAATGTTAGATGATTTTTTGGTTTTATTTTGTCTCTTACAAAGACAGCACCATCCCTTTCCTTTTCCATACATTCTACTCAAGGCACCTCTTTTGAGTTGCCACGTGAAGGGCAGCAGCCTTTAAATACACTCTCCATAATTTTTATATCTAACCACCAGTATACCCTATTCCTGAGCTCCAATATATTCCTTTATTCTATAGCTAACTTACCTGTAATAAAATATGTCTTCTGTTGTGCAGGCAGCTGCATCCTGTAGAAATCATCTGTGGAGGGATGCCCTGTCCTCTTGCTATCTTTGAACTCCTGGCACTGTAGGCATTATTGGCTACAAGTTTATTTTGAAGCTGTTGTGAATTATTTCTGGGCAGGGACCCACCCCCTCCTCTTCCCCCTCCTCTTCCCCCTACTCTTCCTCCTCAATTGAGAAACGTTCTTTCATTGATTAAACTGCCTGTACCATGATCTTAATGGAGGAGGAGAGGAAGGCTCCCCTTCAGGAACGTTTTCATAGCAGCTTCACAGAAGTCCCAAGCTATTAGCCCCCACAGAGCTTAAATGTTCAGAGGCAGGAAGAGGACAGGCATCCCTTTCAGTAAAGATTTTTATAGAATCTAGCTGCCTGCACAACGTGGGACATCCTCCTTTACAGGTAAGTTAGCACACTAAAGCCATAAATAATTTTTTCTTTTAATTGCTAAACTTCAGTTTGAAAATTGATCTTACGAAAGTACATGTTTTGTGCAGTTTAGCACTCTTTGGCTTTACTCACAAGCATGTCTGTCTCTCTGTACACTTTTTTGAGATTTTGTTTTGCTATATGATGTGACTGTCCAGAACATCGTGTCTCCAGATTCTTAAGTGGTGCCATGAAACCTTTGCCCTTGGCATATGAGCAAGTAGTCTAGGAAAGGAGGTTATTGTTTATGCTGGGTTCACACTAATGCGATTGCAGACATAGTTACATACTTAGTCAGGTTGAAAACAGACACAAGGCCACATGGTTCAACCAATAAAAAAAAAATCATAAAATTCCATGTACACAATCCTATACCCACAGTTGTTTCAGAGGAAAGCGAAAAATCCCAGTAAAGCATGATCCAATTTGCTACAGCAACGGAAAATTATCTTCCTGACCCCCCCAAAAAGCAATTGAATTTGCACAGCATTCATGTGCACATCACATGCAATGTCTTTGCGGTGCGAATTTAGTCATACAGTTTGTATGGCTGAAACTGCATTGCATTTGCACCAAAATGGTGCAGGACACCTTTTTAGTCCGCACTGGAAACGGATCGCAAGTGTGTTCAGACCCATGCACTCCGATTCCATGGTTTGCACTGCGTTCTGCAAACCGATTTTGGGGTGTTAATTTTATACTGGCACCTGCAGCTGTTCAGAGTGCAGTGGGGACTGCCTGCGATTCTGATGCGGTGCATGAACCTGCACAGGAATCAATGTGGTTCCCTCATCGCACCAGTGTGAACCTAGCCTGACTCTCTGAATTTCTAACTTATTGAATAAAGATAGGTTTTAATGTCCGTGTTCTGTTTAAACAAACCAGCACATTTGAAATGTCAGTAAATGAACTGTGTGCCAGGCTATACGTCTATAGCATGCATGTTGTTAGTATGTTAATCCTTTATTCGGGTTTCACTTAAAGTCCCTTGTCCTCCCAGCAAATGGCTAAATAAACAAATGAATCCTAGCAAGAAGGGTTTGGGACTTTGAGTGAGGCTGGACAGCTTACAATGTATTTAGTAAAAAAGGTAAAGTTTTATTGTATAAACAGTACAACAGTAAAAACAATACATAGTGCATCGATATTCCACATACAATAAATTGTACAAAATAATGAGGTGGCTGATGATATACCCCTGACATGGTTTAACCAGTAAAGAAATGCAGTGGGATTGAATAAGATACACAAATGAAATACATTATATGGAGGCTGTCTTACCTGCCAAAGGATTTGTGTCTGTTCAGTACTGCCACTTACCAAGTTCTGCCACTCAGCACAGCCGGGGTGGATGACACCACTTTCACCACTCTAACTTTTTAAAAGTGGTACTTAACCCAGATATCTGCTCCCTTATATAGCTAGGCACATCCATAGCCACATAATATTAAAAAAATCAAGGTGTTTGTACCAGGAAATTATTTATTAATTCAGTGCTGCATTAATTTGTGTTACTTATATCTACCCAAAGATCAGCTTTGAGCCAAGTAAATGATTACACATTTGAATAGGTACAGTATGTCATATGGTTAAGACATACAGGTGCACTAGGGAGACCACGTGTCCCGGTTTGCCCAGGACAGTCCTGCAATTAGCAGGTATGTCCCGGGTCCCCGGGCACCTTCATTCCTGGACAATACAGTACCCCAGAGTAAATGAACACAGGGAGCAGTCCGGAATGCAGAGGACAGGAGCGAACTGAGCCACGGTAGTGCTATCTCTGGCTCCACTCAACTCTACTCCTGGCCACTGGTTGCTAGAGCCGCCTAGCGTCTAGCAACCAGTGACATCACAGCTGCGAGTCCCTCCCTGGCCAGCATTCAAAGCAGAGGATTTAACTTCCTCCTCTGCGCTAGTGCTCATGGGGCCAAAAGCTGCCCCTTGAGTTGAGCCCGTGGCCGCCCCCTTGTCATGGTCCTGATCTGGAGAGTCCCGCTACTGGTCTGGTGGCGGCGGGATGCAGGGCAGCGACATCTTCAAACAGCAATGGGAGGCAGCTGGGAAGAGCCTAGGAGGGATTGAGAGAGCGAGAAAACAAGACCTCACAGCCACCCTGAGCAGCACCCCCGGCGCCTCCCAGAACCTGCGCTCCTCCTCCAACCTCCTCTCCCAGTTGTGACTGTCCTGGAATAGGAAGACAGGCTGACCGAGGACAAGGCGGGTGGGAGGTAGGTGCATCACATACGCCTACCAACACAGATGGGCTGGTGCAGGGGGGGACAGGACTGCAGGCAGGGCTAGGGGGTCTCATTCCCACCCTCCCCCTCTCTCTCCCACCCCACCCCCTCTCTCTCTCTCTCTCCCACCCCACCTCTTCTCTCTTCCACCCCCTCTTGCTCTCTCTCCCACCCCCTCTTGCTCTCTCTCCCACCCCCCTCCTCTCTCTCCCTCACCCCCCTCCTCTCTCTCACCCACCCTCACCCCCCTCCTCTCTCACCCACCCTCACCCCCCTCCTCTCTCACCCATCCTCACCCCCCCTCTCTCTCTCCCACCCCCCTCTCTCACCCATCCCCTCCTCTCTCTCTCTATCTCTCTCTCTCTCTCCCACCCCCTTCTCTCTCACACACCCCCTCTCTCACCTTTCTTAACCTCCTCGCATCCACCCCCTCTCTACCTCTTACCCCTCTCTCCAACCCTCTCTCTATCTCACCCATGCCCCTCTTTCACCCATGACCTTCTCTCTCTCACCCATGCCCCCCTCTCTCTCTCTCCCATGCCCCTCTCTCTCTCTCTCTCATCCATTTTTTTTTGGGGGGGGGGGGTGTCCCTGAATGGCAGTTTGGAAATGTTGTCATCCTAAGGTGCACAACTAAAACTGTTTGAGTTTACACCAAAAGATATTGTATGCATGCAGGATACTGTATATACCTAGTGTGTTAATGTTTACATTAGTACTTGTATTTTTCTTGCCAGCAAGGCCTCATGCACACAGGACTTGTGTATCTGCATTATTGATTCTTGTGCCTACACAGGGGGTCTGAGATGAAGCTCCTCTCACCAGGTAGTACATACCTTTTTGTAGCCTGTACCAGAATAAATCTAGACCCCGGCACTCTGAGGTTTTGGCTGAATTTAAGGTACAATATAACATCCATATGTGGATAGAAAAGTGTCAGATTATTTAGTGGTTACTTCAGTGAGGACACAAAGGGTACTCGTGGCTGCAGGGCTTACTTAGGAGAGTAGAAGTTGCATAGAAATGCTTAGACAGGTAATTCCATAATATGCTTCTGTTTTCTGACTGCTGAGACTTGTAACTATATGCAACTTGTAGTTCTGATGCGTTTGTGCTGCTTTCTGGACACCAAGATCCCCTCCCCCTTTGTAGACCCTTTTCTGCAGGAATCACTTGCACCCAGAACCTGTGAGGACCCAAGATGGTGGCTGGGCCTCCAGATTGTTCTCCTCTGCCTGTCTTGACCCAGGAGCCTTCTCTGTCCTGTGCTGTGTGCTGCCCAGCTACCTGGTGAACCTGATGCTGCAGCAAGGTCACCCCAGACCCCCACCTCTCACCCCTAGAAGGACTGTGGCAGCTCTCATTCTATTAAGTATCTGCTTTTTGCCCTGACCCTCGTGCTGCCTTTGTGCACTCCAAACTGCAGCTGGATACACAGGACCTGCCCTCTATGCTACCCTGGATCAAGCAGTCTCCTGCGCCCAATCTGACCTTCCGCCTACTGGACACTCCATGATCATCATAAGCCACCAGAGCAAGGAGTGCTGACTTGTGTTTGCTGTCCAGTGAAATGTTGCTGCCCTATGACTGTTATATGCTTACTGCCCTATGTCCTCCCTGTTTGTCCCTTGTTGTCCCTGGATTGCATCTGTGACCCTGGGCTATCCCTGCTTGTTGCCTTGCTGTGTCTAGATTGGTGCCACTGGTTATTGTACTGTATTGCCTCTCAGGACTTGCCCTCTGCTGTGCCATGCCATTTTTCTGTGACCCTGCTGTGTTTCCCATTGTGCCCTGAGTTGTTACCTGTAGTCTCACCCCTTTTGTTGTTGCACCCTATTTAATTTCTGTGATCCTGCAGAATCTCCATTACTGTACCTTACTTTTATCTCACATCCCTTCAGTGTACTGGAATACCCCAATAAATGCCCCTAACATCAGGTATCATGTCATTCACCCCTGTGTTCTCTCTCTGTGCTCCTAGTTTGTCTGAATTTTAGTTTGACAAGTTAGAGTATTTGATGTGAAAATATATCTAAACACTATTGTACAAAAAAATCAATGACTACACAGTCCCAAACGAATCCAACCTTTTCCCTCCTACATCATTCCACTATCCCAATCAAGGTTTATTGAAAGTCTGTTCCCCTCTTTCTCTTTTTTCTATTTTTTTTTTTAATCTCTGATAATTGTCCCACAATGTTGCCACACATGCTGTTGAGCTTCCCTCTCACCCTTTTCCTACCCCACATTTGTTTAATTTTCCCCTACATCCAACTCGTTGAATCCATAAAACGGATTTCCACTTTTCTAATCCCTTAATATACAGAGCACCCTGGGTGTCTTAATTCTCTAACCCTGTTCGCTAACCTACTATACACCAAATTTTCCATTTGGAAAATTTCTAATTTTTCCTTAAACAGAAAAGGTTTCCCAGAGTTAAGGTGTGTGTGTGTGTGTGTGTGTGTGTGTGTGTGTGTGTGTGTGTGTGTGTGTGTGTGTGTGTGTGTGTATGTATATGTGTGTATATATATATATATCTCCAAACCCAAGCGCAAAGATGCAATACATTGCAGCATACCATTCATTAGATATGTTGGCTACGTTCATTTTCATTTTTCAGGTTGAGCAAATTTTTAGCAAATACAGAAAATACCTATTGATCGTGTCCAAAATGTGGTGTCCTTGTCATTCCCCTAATGCAATATTCCCTACGCACACCTTCATGGAAATGGCTGCAGTAATGCTGGGTCTTGAACTGATGACAGGCTGGAAACAACCGACAAATCGAATAGAGCGATGTCACCAGCACACCAAGGATTCCTCAAAGGGTCCACCGCTTTATTTCACATAGTCACACAATACATAATGGCTGTCATTTTGTACTGTGTGACCATGTGAAATAAAGCTGTGGCCCCTTTGGAGGAATCCTTGATGTGCTGGTGACATCTCCCTATTAGACTTGTCATTACCCTCCTCCCTCCTGTTGCTCACCCTTAAACTGCCAAGACAGTGGAGGGGGGTGTACATATGTCACAGCTGCGATGCTTTGTATCATGTTGCAGCAAAAATGATCCTTCCTGTCGTATTTGCCTGGTAGTACCGCCTGCTGAACATGACCCATTTACCTGTTGTAGTGTGGTGGTGCTGGGTTTAAGAGGTTAAAACCAGCAGTGAGGAGGTGATATTAAGTCTCCTCATTACCTGTCAAATGCTCTCTGAAGAGCACTCCTACACGGATCGCTCCTCAGAGAGCAAAGCATATGTAAACAAGGCCAGACAATTTTCTCATCCTTCTGTAAACTACTAATCTGCCCAGAACCCATGTAATTGAAATCAAGAAAGCAAAGGCATGTTTGAAGTCTAAGGTGACAACCATAGACTTAGATACAGTGGACTGAGTGAGCTTAGTCAATCAAGGACAGGAAGTATACTTTTCAGGGTTATTGGGTGAAAAAAAGGAAAACAAGGCTGAAAAAGGAACTAATACAGTCAACTATAACAAAACTGGTAAGCTGCAATAAATTACTTTTTTTTGGGTTTACATGCCTTTTTAAAAGTGGACCTAAATTTGGCTTCCAGTTCATTGGTCTTCCTGAGGATGCAATTAAAATGATACCACCTTACACCTTATTTATTGACCTGCGAGACTTAAATCACACTACCAATATTCAAGTCTAGGAAGGGGAAGCCAGAGCTTTGAATCTGGAGCTGACATCACTCTACAGAAACTAAGCTTCCTAGGCTCCTGGAGTGCTCAGGAAAATTAGTGTAAGTCAAAGTGTATGCAGGATCCTTTTGGATACTTGGTTTACAAATCTGTTTAAAGTTTATCACCATTAAATTATGCACAGATCTACTACATGGGACGCATACACAGAGATAGATTATTTGATACAATTTATCTCTGCACACTCATGGCAAATCCTTAACGTGTACAGATCCTTACTAAGGGAAAAAGGAAGAGAAGCCTTGTGGCTTCACAGCCTTTTTCCTACTGCGCATGCGTGAGTCGTGCTGCATATTCTGAATGGCCACTGCTTTCTTCTGGGACCTGAGTTTCTCCCAGAAGGCAGCGGGGGTGGGAGTAGGAGGGGCCGGACGTTGCGTAAAGTACAGCAATCTTCCCCTGGAAGTGAGAGCAGATACCTGAATTTGAGAGGTATGTGCTCCCCCCTGAAAGGTGCCAAATGTGGCATCGGAGGGGGGGGGGGGGGAATGATCCAATCCACGGAAGTTCCATTTCTGGGTGGAACTCTGCTTTAAAGCGGTTGTCTACCCAAAAATAAAAAAAAAATAAAAAAAAAAACCTGCAAGACAATGGCATAATGAGCTAGTATGCACCGCATACTAGCTCATTATGAAATCCTCACCTTGAAACGAAGATCTGAACGAGCCGCTCGGTCCCCTCCGTGGGAGCGGACATCTTCACCCGGATCTTGCTTCCGGGTACGCGGCTCTGGCGCTGTGACTGGCCGGAGCCGCGAGACGTCACTCCCGCGCATGCGCGTTGGACCCGTTTTTCCCGGCAGGGTCCGGAACTAATGCCGGACTTTGCCGAGACATATACGGCGCATGCGCCGGAACATACACGGCGCATGCGCCGTAACGTTACATTAAATTAGAAAGGGAATATCTTCTAAACCGTACAGGTTTAGAAGATATTCATTTTACCTACAGGTAAGCCTTATTCTAGGCTTACCTGTAGGTAAAAGTAGAAAAAAAGGGTAGACAACCGCTTTAAGTAGGAAATCCAGCCTGGTGTGTGCATTAAAAGCATACAAGAAGTACAGTAGATTGCAGAATTATAACTTATTTTCTTGTAGCTCTGGGTCCTGGGTTTGAATTCTGCTTGGAACAACAACTGCATGAAGTTTGTAAGTTCTCATTGGTTTTGCATGGATTCCTTTTTTTAAAATAAGCTTTCCTGGTATTTTAGCATAGTGGTACCTTTAAAATTTGCCACATCAACTATTTCAGATGTTGTACTACTTTCTATGAAATGTTCCCTCTAAGCATACTAAACCGTGGTGTTACTGTAGCACCAAACCTCCCCATCCCCTTTCAATTCATGTTGTCTTCGCTGAGTCCTTGGAGTCTCTAGCAGTTTTGACATCTTTTTGATTTAAATGATTTAAATCTTAAATTTGATTTAAGTAGCAGAACTTGACCCAGTTATAAGCTTGAGACATCCTTATGCTAGTTATGCACTGTTCATAATCAGAATTGGCATGTACAGAGTACATTTTGATAAACACTATTGGGTTGATCTGAGCAGCAAAAATATTTTTAACATTGGTATTGATTTTCTTTTTCTTTTTCAGTCCTAAGCTGCCAAGTTCTTCAGAGTATTGCAATACTTTGGGGAGGCTTTTTTTAGATGTTTTATGGCAAAGTGTAATCTGGCTGCCTTATTCTTCTGGTTTACAGTTGGATTACACCTTGTGGTAAATCCTTTGTATTTACGTTGTTATACCTAGATCAGCAATTCTCAACCAGGGCTCTATGAAACTCTAGGGTTCCTCCAGTTGTGACTAACTGACCTACAACTTGATGGTATCTACATAATTCTGGGGCCAATGCCACCTGGGAGTAGACAACATGACATTAATGTGTAGATATACTACCAGAATCACATCGATAAGCACCAGTATTTACTATACATATGGGTCTCTGAGGGTGCCTGAATGTGTATACAATGTACACCTCTGCTAAAATTCATAAACCATTCAACAAAATATACATTAATTCACAGTAAGTCATTGACCTTCCTACCCTGAAATTCCTATGTCCTCTATTGTATCCACGCCGGATGATTTCCAAAGTTATTGGGTGGCAATAGTGTGTGTGTGTGTGTGTGTGTGTGTGTGTGTGTGTGTGTGGGGGGGGGGGGGGGGGG
>BLSH010045070.1:1117413-1149487 GCA_018402905.1 Glandirana rugosa | reverse complement strand
TTGTGACTAACTAACCTACAACTTGATGGTATCTACATAATTCTGGGGCCAATGCCACCTGGTAGAGTAGACAACATGACATTAATGTGTAGATATACTACCAGAATCACATAGATAAGCACCAGTATTTACTATATATATGTGACTCTGAGGGTGCCTGGATGTGTATACAATGTACACCTCTGCTAAAATTCATAAACCATTCAACAAAATATACATTGTTTCAGAGTAAGTCATTGACCTTCCTACCCTGAAATTCCTATGTCCTTTATTGTATCCACGCCGAATGATTTCCAAAGTTATTGGGTGGCAATAGTGTGTGTGTGTGTGTGTGTGTGTGTGTGTGTGTGTGTGTGTGTGTGTGTGTGTGTGTGTGTGGGGGGGGGGATCTCACGCAGCCCAGGCACGGAAAGGATTGACAGATTGATAGCTCTTTCTCGAATCTGTGGGTGGTGGTGCATGGCCCTTCTTAGTTGGCAATGTGTCAGGTTATTTCTGATAAGGCACGAGACTCCTCCATGCTAACTAGTTACATGACTCCCAGTGTGTTAAGGATCATCAAGATCCCCCCACTGTTGCCATCCAGTAACTTTGGAAATCATCCATTGTGGATAATGTGCAAGCATTTCAGAGTAGGGTGGGGAAGTCAATGACTCACTGAAACAATGCATATTTTATTGCTAAAAAAAGTATGTATTTATGAAGAAGTTATGTTAGGCTAGAATATGATGCATGTTAATGTTTAAAAAAAATAAGTTTATGAATTTTAACAGAGGTGTACATTGTCTGTGGGCACATTGCATAATTTTGTGTGAAAATGATTAGGTACACGATTTAATGTGTTAATTGTGAAAATCTGGTACATCTATACATTCCGATTAGTACAGCTTGGTAAATGGTAGCCATACATGTTGATTGCATAAGTGATGATCATATTGCTGAATTGTTAATGGATAGGCTGGAAAGGGTTAATTGCTGTGTATAAGAGGAACGTGGTTAAGACTTCCTGCTGCACCTTTTGAAAACATTAGACAACAAGATGCGTTGGGCGGAGCAGGAAGTGACATCATCCCACACAGGACTCCCAGACATGATGTATCTACACCCAGAAGTCAGGTCTGGATAAGGGAACATCTAGCATAGGTGGCGCTGGTATCCCACAAAGCACAATGCAAATGTGACCCTTGTGCAGGAAAAAACACTGTATTATGTGAGTGGGCATTTTATATGTTTTGTATTGAGCAGTTTTAAATAAAAGTGCAAAAAGTTTTTACACTATGAAGGCTAACAATAAGAGGAGTGTAGCTGGTCCTGGTTTGAGTGTGGTTTGGGAAAGTGAAACCCCCTGTGACAATGTAAGCGTGTATTGACTTACCTATTTTAGGTGATCATGGCGGAGGATCATGGATGGTATTCACAGATGGACTAATACATGTTTGGAGAAAACCTGCACTGCACTTCGCACTTTTTTTGGAAATTACTTGAAAATTGTTTCATGGAGACTTTTTTTTTTTAAGCATGAACACTTTAATAGATTTGTTTTATAATTAATGGAAGTATATATTAGCACTGTATAAGTGGTAATTCATATTTGTTTAAACGCTTTTACTGAGTGTTGATATACAGCTACTGGCATTTATGCTGTAATCCTATCACTGGTAAAATTGTGGTAATAGTGGGCTATGCCTTTAGGCTGGGTTCACACTGATGCCGGATGCGGCTCACAGCAGGGGTCTGGCACGTCCCTGTTCTCCATTTCAGGAATGAATCGGGGCCAAATTTTTGCCTGAATTCGGACCTGAAACGGAGCCAAAGATGCCATAGAGAGCTGGTTGCAATCTCCTGTCATGCGAATTGGATGCAGAGAAAGCCGCATCCAATTCGCATTAGTGTAAACCCAGCCTAAAACAGGTTATCATTCCAATGCAGTGAGTTCCAGTTCAGTTGGTGTGTAGGATTGCACCTGGAGTACTAAGTGATGCACATCAGGGGATTTGTTTTTTATAAATTATTGCACGTATAGATATGGACTAGCTTTTCATATTTTACTTTGCTTAATTTACTCGTTTTAATTTTTACACCTGGTCTACTGACAGCATACATGGCTCTCTGCTTGTGCAGTCATTACACTGCATGAGCAGAGCCTGCAGGGTTAACAGCTTTCCACTCCCCTTGTGCCCCTTTTGTTAATTAGGAGCAAGATCTGCCCCATTTATTCAGCTCAGAAGAGTGGTGTAGGCTGCATTAAAGGGGTTGTAAACCCTCAAGGTTTTTCCTGTGATGTAGCAGCCTCCCAGAGCCACCCTTTTACTTACCTGAACCCGGTCTTTCCAGTGACGGGGACAAGCCCACCAGCTCCAGCCGGTGTCTCGGGTCCTCATTGGATAGATTGATAATAGCAGGAGCCATTGGCTCCCGCTGCTTTCAATCAAATCCAAAGTCGTGGGGCCGGGGCTGAGTCCTGCTGTGTGTGTGAATGGACGCAGCAGCAGGACATGGGAGCGCACCCGCACGAGAGCCCCCAGGGAATGCAGTTCTCCGTCTGGGCACTCAATGCAGGGAGGAGCCAGGAGCGCGCCTCTGACAGAAGGCTTTACAACCCCTTTTAATTCCCTTCAGTTTTTGTAGGGAAAGGGTTTTTGGGAAACATAATTCTGAGGGGCATGCCTTTGTCAATAGGAACTGAGCTCCTAGCAGCTTCCCTTGCAAGAATGTTACCTTCCTGGTGATGACTTCACAGGGAATAATTAAAACTGTTGCTTGCTGCAGGAAGAAGGTAAAAGAAACGTTGGGTTTGGAGTAAATTTAGCTTATGCTTGGACTCTATACTAATGCTTTAACATGGCCCGCCAAACAAAAAAAAATACAATGCTTTGTCAAAGTCATGTATGCATACTGTAATGTTTATATTTACAGTAAATAACATTTTTATACAAAACTAAAAAATATAGAACAGTTTATAAACAAAAAAATTACCAGAAAATGAGTTTCCATAGACAGAAATAGGGACATAAATCAGGCTTGCTTCTGTCTAAACATAAGGTTCACTACATAAGTGGTGAATTAATTCTGAGCACTAACATTTCCAAGTGTCTGACCATCTTACATAGTACTGCATTATAATATATAAATGTAGAAGGTCATTAACCCCTTCCTGTGCTCGAATTCACCACATGCACAGTGTAAGTCACATACCAAAAAAACAGCGTTACTGCATTCTTCCATGCTTTTAAGTTTGTGGGAAAGAGAGCAAGGGTCTATTTCAGTTTCAGATTCTCAAGAGCTTTATAAAAACTAAAGCCAGATGTTCAGGCTCCAAGGAAAACTAAGCAGTGAAATCCATGAAACTGGATCTATCAGGAGGAGGGAAAACATGGATTCATTAACACCGGTGAAGTCATTAGGCAGCAGAAGAGCTGTGGGCCTTAGAATGGAAAGGCTTCCTAAATATAATCTATGGATCTTGTATTGAGTTGCTGCTCCAATTTTTGTCTTTTAATTTATTTTCCAAATTTTGGAGTCAGTTTTCTATATTGTAGGAGAGTCTTTGAAAATATGTAATGATGAAAAAAATCAACACCTGCACTGCTTCCCCTGGCATCAATTATGCAGGTAGCATCCAGATCAAGTGTTTACATGTGGTTGTGTAGGTGCATAACTAAGCACCCAAGGCCCCGGAGACTAATTTGCTGTAATGCTCGCATATTTTGACACTGGTGCATTTAGAATTTAAAGAGGTTAGTTGGTCATATGTCTTCAGCAGCATTGTGGGATTTCTGTCCTGTGTCCTGTCACATGTGATTGACCTTCTGTGTGTAGCAGCCTCCCCAGCACCCCTAATACTTACCTGAGCCCCTTCTCTCTCCAGTGATGTCCACAAATGTCTAAGCCGTCCGGGACACTCCTCCTGATTGGCTGAGACACAGATGTGGCGCCATTGGCTTCAGCTATCAATCAAAGTCAGTCAGGCAATCATGGGAGAGAGGGGGTGAGGCAGGGTCGGGGCTCCGTGTCTGAATGGATACAAGGAGCTCTGACTCAGTTCAGGTGCCCCCATAGATAGCTGCTGGCTGAGGGGGCACTCGATAGGAGGGAGAGCCAATAGCTGCAAAGAGGAAAGGAGGATATGGGCTTCTCTGTGCAAAAGCAGCTGCACAGAGGAGGTAAGTATGACATGTTTGTGGTTTAAAAAAAAAAGAGACTTTACAATCACTTTTTATTTATAAAAACATAATTTTTATTGCCCTGATTAAAAATATAGATATACGAGATTAAAAGTCAGGTATTCAACCAAGAAAAATGCATCTATAATCTCTAAGTAGCCCGAACACCAACCTAAGAGATGTGTGTGGGCTGCTCAGGCTAAGCTCTGGGGGGGGGGGAGAAACATGTTGGGGGAGTGGCCTGGTTGGAGTTCAGGCTGAGGTTGCCACTCTACTCACCATGCCAAGACACCTAGATGCGCGACTTCCAGGGGCCACCCCATTGTTCTCTGTAGTCCGAACACCAACATAGCTAGTATTATATAACATATCTTAAAAAGACTGTGTTAGTCTAAGGTCACTGCAAGTATATAGTCACGAATGGACAAGTATTCTCAACACGTTTCCAAGAATATATCTGCTTCTTCAGGAGTAACGGATATGTGCTATAATGATAAAAATGAATACCTGAAATTTACAAAGCTTATACAGTAAGATGACAATGTTCGAATCTCAGCCATTACAATTTTATAAATATATGCCAAAGGTGATGTTGCTGTCAGAGAAAATTCCCTTTTAAGAGCTGGTATTAGGACTGCAAGGCCAGGTGCACAGCGGCCAGAACAGGGAGGGCAACAGGCAAACCAGCCAGATGGAAATTGGTTTAACCCATAGCAACTGCTAAACCTCAGTACAATTATTAAGGCTTCCCCTGATTGGCTGAGGTGGAAGGGCAGGCGGATGACATCTTGATCTTCGTTTCAGCTACGAGACAGCGGCTCCCGTCAATTCATAAACTGAAGCAGAGTGACACACAGGTTACTCAGCTCAGTTATCACAGGATAGGAGAGCGAACGGTTATGAATGCTCTGCTCCCAATGTCCAATTCAGTCCATTTCCTCTGCTCTCCATCTTGACACATCCCCCCGACAGCCGACGGGACAGGAGAGGAGGGAGCCGGGGGGATGAGGGGGGGGTGCAGAGGAGAACTCAGTGGCTGGGGAAAATGTGGGGGAGCGGAGAAGAACGGGGGAGTAGAGGAGGTGAAGGGGGGAAAGGAAGAGAACTGGAAGGACACAGTGGCCAGGGAAGAACAGGGGAGCGGAGAAGGAGGAGCCGGGGAAAGAAGGACATAGTGGGCTGGGAGAGAACACAGAGAGCGGAGGAGGACAGCATGAACAGCCTGGGAGGATCGGGCGGGGGGGATGAACAGCTGTAAGCACTGATAGCCGCGGGATGGAGAGGAGGAGAAGCGGCTGTCATGCAGGGAGATCCCCATCGCACCGATCATCCCCGGCTATCAAGGGACAAACATCCATGTGTGCAAGGTGGGTCACAGTGGGCCCCCCCCCCCACGGGGGGCCCGTATGCAGTGAACACCCTGCACCCATGGATGATAGACTGCACTCAGTGACGTATCACTGCCCATCAGTGCAGCCCATCAGTGCCCACCACTGTCCATTTGTGTCCATCAGAGCAGCCCATCCATGTCCATCCGTGCCACTTCGTCAGTACCCACCAGTGCAGCCTATCACTACCCATCAGTGTCCATTAGTGTAGCTTATCAGAGCCCATAAGTGCCACCTCATCAGTACCCACTAGTGCAGCCTCATCAATGTCCATCAGTGCCCACAAGTGCAGCCTACTAGTGTCCATCAATGCACCCTCATCAGTGCCCAACAGTACAGCTCATAAGTGTCACCTCATCAGTGTCCACCAGCGCAGCCTCATCAATGTCCATCAGTGCACCCTCATCAGTGCCCACCAGTGCAGCCTATCAGTGCACCCTAATCAGTTTCCACCGGTGCAGCCTATCCGTGCCTATCAGTGTCACCTCATTAGTGCCCACCAGTGCAGCCTATAAGGGTCCATCAGTGCCACCTCAAATTTGCAGTGCAGCCTATCCGTGTCCATTAGTGATACCTCATCAGTGCCCACCAGTGCAACTTATCACTGTCCATTAATGCCACCTCATCAGTGCCCACCAGTGCAGCCTCATCAATGTCCATCAGTGCCACCTCATCAGTAACCAACAGTGCAGCCTATCAGTGCCCATCAGTGCCACCTCATCAATGCCCCCCAGTGCAGCCTCATCAATGTCCATCAGTGTCACCTCATCAGTGCCCACCAGTGCAGCCTATCAGTGCAGCCTATCAGGGTCCATCAATACCACCTCAACAGTGTCCATCAGTGCAGCATATCAGTGTCCATCAGTGCCCACCAGTGCAGCTTAACAGTGCCCATCAGTGCCACCTCATCAGTGCCCAATAGTGCAGCCTATCAGTGTCCATCAGTGCCCACCAGTACAACCTATCAGTGCCACTTAATCAGTGCCCACCAGTGCAGCTTCAATGTCCATCTGTGCCCACCAGTGTAGCCTATCGGGGTCCATCGGTGCCACCTCAACAGTGCCCATCAGCGCAGCCTATCAGTGCCCACCAGTGCAGCCTATCAGTGCCCATCAGTGCAGTGTGTCAGTGCCGCCTCATCAGACAATCCACAGGCAACCATCTCATTGAGAAGGACCTACCTGCCAGTCATCTCCGATCTACGCTCCAGGGATGTTAGCATTGCTGCTCCCTTTTCAAACCTGTTACTTAGCTGCACCTGCAGCCTCGGCCTTGTTCTCCGTGCAGATGGCATCAGATGGGGGGCGGGGTCTGAGAGTGAGTGGCGCTCCCTTGCTGCCTGTGCTATGCTGTTTTAATGTGATGTGCCTAGGCCTTCCAGCCGGGAAACCTGCTCCACTCGGACCGCTCCAGCCTAGCATTAAAATACAATGGCGCCAGCACGGTACCGACTCTGCCTCGCTCCATTCCAGCAAGCAGCAGTGTGTGTCATCCCCTCTCCTTCTGCTCCTGTGACATTACTGGCGAGTGAGGGAGGAACTGAGCGGCATTTGTTTGGAGCAGCGTGGGGTAAGCATGGCTTGTGGAGCGGAGCCAGAGCGGCGCACTCCGCTCCACAAGCCATGCTTACCCCACGCTGCTCCAAACCCATGTGGCTCGGTCGCTGCCTCACTCGCCAGTAATGTTACAGGAGCAGGAGGAGAGGAGATGACACACACTGCTGCCTGCTGGACTGGAGCGAGGCAGAGTCGGTACCGTGCTGGCGCCATTGTATTTTCATGATGGGCTGGGCTGGCTGCTGCCTGTTGTTCCCGCCCGGCCAGCGGCCGGTAAACTGAGTCTGAGAGGAAGACTCTCAGCTAATGACATTACCGGGGCGGCAATTAGCCACTGTACTAATCGCTCTTCTTACACACTGCATTACGGGCGGCGGCGGGACATTGAGGTGACAGCGGCCGCCCCTGCCTAAACTGCCGCCTGGGTCCCATGGTCCCACCGGGACCCATGGTAGGGCCGGCCCTGGCTACGAGACACAGGGCTTTGAAGAGACGGAGAACTGTGCCCAGCTCAAATTTTACTTTACTTTAAGGGTCCTGGTTTTGTGCTCTTTACACTACGTCGGGGGTCAGCAACCTGTAGATCGCAATCTACCAGTAGATCACGACCAGGTGACTGGTAGATCATGGTCTGGACTTGCTTGACTCACCATTCCAGAGCATCAAGTAGAGGGCAATGCAGAAGGACCACTTGTAAAGTCGGAGCTGTAGTAGGGAGCAAGAGCCGCATAAGCCGAAGCCTCCTCTGTAGTGCTGGCTCCTGTCCCATGAGGAGTGATACCAACTGCACCTCACCTCTTATCTCAGCTAGCGGTCTCCAGAGTGGTGCCAGCAGCAGGAAAGAGATATTCAGGTCAGTGTGAACCAATACAAAGGGCATAATAGTATAGGGCTGTATTCACGCTGATGTCATGCAGTGTACCTGCATCTTTCCTGCGGGTTTGCTGAGCTTAGCCATAGACTTCTATTATATCTGCAGGTTTGCTGCACTTTCTGAATGCAGGAGCGCTTTCAAAAAGTGCACCACACCTGCAGGATATAATAGAAGCCTATTTGAAAGCACAGCTAACCCTGGAAAGTTGCAGATGCACTGAGCTGCACACAGTGTGAAAGCAGCTTTACAGTATAGGAGGCTCAGAAGAGTAAGGGTTCATTTACATTTGAAGTTTTGGGGGTGGTAAAACGCCATAGTTGAGACTTGTTTTTATCACCCCTGCCCCAACTGCACCCCCTTTAGCTGTAGTTGCCAGGGGTGTACACATGCCGCAGCAGGAGTTATATGCCCTGCCAGGGTTGGCGGGTGTAGTACCTGCCAAGCATGACCCATTCAAGTGCATGAGGCCACTCTGCAAGTGCCCTGTAACCTTGTACAATACAGTAAACAAGGTGTTAAAGCAGGCAGCGTTGTGTGGCTTTCTCCCCACCTGCTTTAACCCCTTGAACCCCGCAGAAGCATGCAGTTGCGGGGTACTTGCTGAGTGGCCCTATTTACTTGAATAGGTTGCAATTGGCAGGCGGTAGCACCGGCCAAAAGCAACATGGGGCTTAATCTCTGCTGCGGCATGTGTATACCTTTGGCTGTTGCATCTGCAGCTAAAGGCAGCAGGGATTGGGGCAGTGAAACTGTGACTCAACCGCAGGGTTTTACCCCCCCCAACTTTCCGAGTGAACGAGCCCTAATGGTGCTGCTGCCAAATGTAATTAAGGGCTCATTCGCAAGTGCAGCAGGCACTGCTGCTCCTCTGAAAAGTGATTCAAGTGTGTTTGATAGGTGGTGAGGAGGCAATATGTTGCCTCCTCACCACTTGATTTAAACCCGTGATTGCTGTGCATCGCACATGATTGTGACACGGTAGTACTGCAATTGGAGGTTTCAAACAGGTGCGAGGAGGCGACACTGAGCCTGGTGATCTTTAACTTATCCAATGTTGTTTAAGTAGATCTCCACCTCTGTAAGGTTGCCTACGCTGTGCATATTTGCACTGGCCTTGGATGTACATGGTTTCTGAATGGTCCTGTTGTACATTTCAGTTTTGTGAAGATTGTAACATGTGCAGAGGCCAGGGTTGCCAACTGTCAGTAAATTTATGGAGAGTTTGTAAAAAATCTGCGATTTTTTTTTTTTTTTTTTTTTTTACAACTGTTTGTAAATATTACAGCCTGATACATTGTCATGCTTTTGATTGTCTTTTTAATCAACATTCTGACAATTTTTAGTAAAAAAAAAAAAAGGTGCTCTGTCAGTAAATTGCCATGGTTTGCCAGTAAAAAATGCTGTAGGAGGTTGGCAAAACTGGTAGTAGAGGCTGTATTTTCACGTATCAGTCCGATATCCTGTGTTGATTTTTTTTTTTGCAACAATTGATGCTGGGTACAGAGTTAAGCTTCAAAATAAAATAAATGTGTATCAAGAGGTTAAATACTACTGGTTTACTGTCAAATTATAGTACTGTATTTTGACAATCCATCACAACAAAGTTTTTGTGTTGGATCAGAGTATCCATTTGAGTCCATCCTTTAGGCTGGGTTCACATTGGTACGACATGACAGTTGTACGACCCGGATCCGACTTTGCCCTTCCATCCGACTTCAATGAACGGGATCCAACTTTGATCCCGACAATACCAGGCATTGTGTGTCTGGTAAGAATCTTCAATCTGACAGGTTTGGGGTGTTTTTGCAAAGAAGAGTGGGCAAATATGTGCCACGCTCATAGACTCATACCCAAAAAGACTGATTGCTGTAATAAAATCAAAAGGTGCTTTAACAAAGTATTAGTTTAAGGGTAAACCATACCAGGCCATGTTCCCTCAACATGGGGGTGTGGGTGCTTTGGGACAGGGGGGCCCTGCGCCCCCCCACCCCAAAGCACCCCCCACCCCAAAGCACCCCATGTTGATGAGGACAAGGGCCTCTTCCCGACAACCCTGGTCGGTGGTTATTGAGGTCTGCAGGCAGGGACTTATCGGAATCTGGAAGCCCCCTTTAACAAGGGGGCTCCCAGATCCCAGCCCCCCACCCTATGTGAATGAGTATGGGTTACATTGTACCCCTACCCATTCACCTAAAAAAAAGTGTCAAAAATAAAAACCGTAAACAAGTTTTTGACGAATCTGAAATCTGAAGAGACGCTGGAGCTGCTTTAATAAATTACTTTGTCAAAACCTGTGTACTGTTTTTGTTTTTGACTTTTTTTAGGTGAATTGGTAAGAGGACAATGTACCCCATACTCCTTCACATAGGGTGGGGGGCCGGGATCTGGTGGCCCCTTGTTAAAGGGGCTTCAAGATTTCCATAAGCCCCCCCCCCCCCGCCTGCAGACCCCGACAACCACTGGCAAGGGTTGTCGGGAAGAGGCCCTTGTCCTCATCAACATGGGGACAAGGTGCATTGGGATGGGGGGGCACAGGGCCCCCTTTAACCAAAGCAACCACACCCCCATGTTGAGGGCATGTGGCCTAGTATGGTTCAGGAGGGGGGGGTACTCGCTCAGACCAAAAGGCCTGGTATGGTGTGGGGTTCCCCTACAAGTTCCTCAAAGCACAAGTCGCATGCCAAAGTCGGATCAGTTAAAACAATGATCCGACTTTAATACAACTTCAATGATATTCAATGGGCTGAAGTAGGATTAAAGTCGACCAAAGTAGTGCAGGAACCTTTTTCAAAGTTGCACCGACTTGTGTCGGACCAGTTAAGACGGGTCTCATAGGGAAACATTGATTTTTTACACGTCATGTGACATGTGCTCCCAATATCGGAGCGTTTGTTGTACCAGTGTGAACCCAGCTTAAAGATGAAGGCAAGACTGGAAGATGATTGGGACAGACATAGGGGTCGATTTACTAAAGGCGAATAGGCTGTTCACTTTACAAGGGAAGTTGCACTTTGCAAGAGAAGGTTCCCAAGAGCAACAGAGCTTAACCTCATTTACTAAGCTCTGGGGAAAATCCACTTGCAAAGTGCAACTTCCCTTGCAATGTGAGCAGATTATTTACCTTTAATAAATCTACCCTATACTGTCCAGCTTGGTGCCTCAAAAAAATAGTTGTCGAATTCACAACTGCTAATCCCTTTTTGTCACAGCCATGTAAAGGCTGTTTAAAAAAAAAAAAAAAAAAAAAAATAAGCATGTTATACTTACCCTCTCTGCGCCATTGGTTTTGCACAGAGCAGCCCGGATCCTCCTCTTCTCGGGTCCCTCTTTGCAGCTCCTGGCCCCTCCCTCCTATCGAGTGCCCCCACAGCCACCAGTGCTCTGTGGTGGCACCTGAGCCGAGTCAGAGCTCCGTGTATCCATTCAGACGCGGAGCCCTGACCCGGCCACGCCCCCTCTCTCCCCTGATTGGCTGGCTGACTTTGACAGCCGTGGGAGTCAGACTCTTGTGGACATGGCTGGAGAGAGATGAGCTCAGGTAAGTAATTGGGTGGGGGGGGGGGGGCTGCTGCACACACACAATTTTTTTTTTTTTATCTTAATGCATAGAATGCATTAAGATAAAAACCTCCTGCCTTTACAACTCCTTTAACACTGCCCAGGTAATTATTTGCATAGATCTCACGAGCCCTATTGGTTTGGTTTTGCTCACCCTTGTTACCACCTATTTCCTTATCTCAATCTCCTTTTTCTCATCTACTTTGGCAACTTTCCAATCATCATTATGTCATTCACTTCCATTCCCTCCACTGTTTTATTTTATTAAATTCATTTTTCAGACACCTCATACCTACCTCTACACCACACCCATAGCCCATGCTGTGGCGGTCCGATCGACCTCTGTTTGTTTCCCGGTTCCTTGGGTGGGTACTCCCGCCTCAACCCCGTGTCAGGCCATGCCACTGGGGCCCCCTTTCCAGGACCCATCTACAGCTCGGTAGCCACCCATGTAAGACACCATCATATAATCGTTTGGCTTTGTTTGAAAATATTTTCTACGTGGGAGGATACTGTATACTAATGTGTATTCCTTTATTTTCTTCATAGACTTTTGTGCACCATACTCCTGATGAGTAGCATAAGCTACGAAACGCGTAGAGTTTTAATTATGGTGCTCGAACTATATGTTATTTTATTAACTTTGTATGAAATTTTTATTGTTTATTATGATATATGGGTCTGGACTTGTGCATCAATTTATGATTTTATCTTCTGGGTTAAAACACTTTTGACCATTTTTTGATATCTATACCCAACCATGTCCTTTGAATAACTTAAATGACTATTATCTTGTATACATGCTATTATGAATTTCTTATGACCAAATTAATAAATGTTAATAATGTATTATATATACCATTTATGGCATTTTATTTGTGGCAGGTTTCTTGAGGTATGTGTATCAATATGGTTTCGAACTTAGTTAGTACTAATGGGCATGTCAGCCTCATTTAAAGCCCCACCATTTTCTCCTTTCGCTTTTGTATGCAACTCCTTTAAATAGAAAGCTTCCTGTATGTAATTTGCTTTCTTGTGTTTTTGAGGGCCAGGCAGGTTTTTCACTGTATTCTTTTAAGTGAAGATAGCCTGTCACTTTTAATAATAAACCCAATACCAGCTTGTTCTATAATAAATATACTTGGTAGTGGTGAGAGCAGATATATTTTATTATCAGAACACAGCTTAATATCCTATTACTTTGCAAAAACACTATTTACCTGTTAAAGCAGAGCTCCACACAAATGGGGAAGCTCCACTTATTTGCCTCCTCCCCCCCTTCACTGCCACATTTGGCACCTTGAGGGGGAGCAGGTGCCTGGTTTTGGCAGGTACCTGCTCCCACTTCCTGGTGACTTTGCCGCAGCAAAATCATCCGGAAGTCCGGCCCCCTCCTCCTTCCCCTGTCGCCGGGCCATTCACAAAGCGCAGTGTGCTTAGCACATGTGCAGTAGGGAATCGGCTGTGAAGCTGCAAGACTTCATTGCCAGTTTCCCTTACCCTAAATGGCGGCGGCAGCATCCGAGAGGCGATTGAAAAATTGGCTCAGGTGGAGACCGCTGGATTCATGGATTCTAATCTTAAAAGTCAGCAGCTACAGTATTTGTAGCTGCTGACTTTTAAGTTTTACTGACGGAACCTGGAGCCCCTCTTTAAGTATCTTGGGCACTTGTTAGAAGCACTTAAAGTGTAGTATGATAAATGTTTTTTTTTTTTTTTTTTTTTTTTATTGTGAAGAAATATACAGTGTTTCTTCAGTAAAACCTTGTATATGATAGGTGGGGGTGTATGTATGTCCGTTACGCTACAGACAGTATAGGATCTTGCAAGCAGAATCAAAGGCCAACCTGCTGCAAACCCACAGGCACCCAGTTTCTCCAAAATAGCCTTTATTAAAAATATGAAAAAAAAATATGTAAAAGAAAAATACTTTAATCACCCCCCAAAACAAATTGGTGCCTTACTATGGCTGATGACTGGAAGACTTCACGCTTTCCATTTTACTTGCCCAGCAACCTTAACTTTCCCTCCTCACTCTTGTTGTAGGTTCTTTTTATTTGCAATGTCATTTAATAAGAATGCAGGCCCAAGGATTGACTTTTTTTTTCATTATTGGGTGGCAGGAACCTTATAGAACAGAGATGTACTATCTGCAAGAGTTGGTGTCAATTTAATGTTCTTTTGGTTTGTGTTTTAAAACTTATGTTAAGCTGCTTCTCTTTAATTCTCACTGCATAGTTTTAGAAATGAAAGAAAACTAATTTTAAGGCCTCATACACACGGACGTTTTTTGATGCCAACGTTTTCTGGCGTTTTTTGCAGCTCTCCATGTTAGTCAATGGCCCCATAAAAACGCCAAAGGTTTTGAGCTGTAGAGGGCGTCGGCGTTAGTGAGCTGAAAGTAGAAACCACGGCCAGAGCGTTCTGAGGCTGTAACGCTTTGGCGTTATTGACGCAGACGCCGCAACACGCTCACTAACGCCGTATCGGCGTTAACCGGCTATTTCGACGCCAACATTTTTAGGTTGATTAATAGCAGAGGATTTTTTTTAAAAGACGCCTATTGACGCCGACGCTCACTAACGCCGATGCATAACGATGAAAAAGGCCAATTTTTTCCCCTGACGTCGGGCCCCACATTTTGATTATTTTTTAAGATACGCCCATGTGTATGAGGCCTAATAGTTGTAGTTGTAAGACTAAATCGTTGTAGTTGTAAAAGCCAATAGACATTCCCTCTGATTATGGTGCTGGTTACACATGTTTTCTTCTCCGTCAACCCTTAACTTGCACTGAGCATCAACATTTCCCATCTCCTTTTTGAGGGAGTACATAATAGATAAACTCACTCCTTCAGGCACCACCTGATCCTGGACCCATAAATCACACTGCAATAGGTACTACCTATTTAGTTTTTTCTTTAGAAGTCCTGACTTCTACACCAAAGGAACAATTAACAAAACTCTGTTTTGATGATTGATCTCTGTTAGGGCACTTTCACACTGGGGCAGTAGCGGTAAAGTGCCGCTGGTTTTAGCTGCGCTTTACTGCTGTTATAGCTGCACTTTTGCGCCGCTATTCAGATGGCAGCAGGGCACTTTTAACCTCCCACGAGTGGTTAAAAGCGCCGAAGCGAGGTGGTGTTCAGCCGCTTTGGAAGCGCTGGCTATTGATTACAATGGCAGGGGTGGTGTAGGAGCGGTGTATACATTGTTGAGCGCACCGTCCCAAAGATTCTCCTTGCAGGACTTTTTGTTATGTTCTGCAAGCGTACTGCTCCAGTGTGAAAGCACTTGGGCTTTCACACTGGGGTGGATGGGAGGGTATTTCTGAGGAGTTTTACAGGTGCTATTTTTAGCACAAAAGTGCCTGAGAAACGCCCCAGTTTGAAAGTGGTCTAAAGTGCATTGTATCTTTCAGATTTTGTAGTCCACCCTGGCGTATTTGACATCATGTTTAAAGGACTGATAAGGCCTTAGTTTGATAGCAAATATGGATACATACACATTTCATTGTTTTTTATTGGGAACAAATAGTACAAAATGTTTTTAAAAAATAAATTTTATTGCCATTTTTCGCAACATATCATTTACATAATTTGCACCATCCAATATATTTACCTCAAAATATAATCAACAATGTCTGCTAATTAGATTTATGTTACATTGCTTTGTATCTCCAGGGCTTGGCACTGGATCCTGGCTGTCAGTGATAGCTAGCAGTTCCAGTGGCAGGAACCACTGAGACTGAGTGCTATTTTAACACAACACTGGGGACAAATGGCTGCTATCCCAGCACTGTTTTAAAACAGTGGTTGAGACTGGAGTGGTTAAGAACTTCTCTTGTTTAGTGATGAGCAAATTTGCCAAAAAGCTAATTCCTTCCACTTTATAAACGGATCTAGGTTTATAGCCCTGTGTGTGGAAGGCCAGAAAAGGTCCAAATATGCCACCTGGATCATTTGGTTAATGGAGTTTGCTTTTATAAAATAATCTGTTGAATATGGTTAAGTGCAGAAAATGAGTTGTTCTAATAAATACAATGATGAAAAACACTGTAGGGTAATTTTCGAATGCAGAACTTGCAGAGAGGGTAGTCCAGATGCCGAAGTGTGTTTGTTACTATTGTATTAAAAAAAAAGTTTCCCTTGTAGTGGTCTGTGATAGCACTATCAGGTTTACAAGTAATCATTCAGCTTTCTAGCTAGATATTAGAAAACTAAATGAGCAGAATGCATCCAAAGCTTGGTACACACGAGCCATATATTGACAGGTGTTGGGCGGTTCAATAGAAACAGGCCGACATTGGTCGTGTGTGCCAGCCTATCTAATAGAACCCGGCCGAACAACCAGCTTCTGTCGAACAGGCATGCTGGAAAATCAGCATCAGCCAATGGCTGCCAGCGCTGATCGGTGTTTTGAGGGGCTATTGTCAGAACACAACAGCTCAGCAGGGAGATTGCTGTAATAACATCGGATGGTTAGTACAGCAAGCTCCTCCGTTTTTTTTAGTGTAGCCCGCTGAGTTGAACGAAAATAAATTAAATGGATAGTGTGTAGCGTGACGCGTTCCATCCAATAGGATGTCTTCAGAGGCGGGTGTATTAAAACCAATAAAACTCAACATGCTTCGGAGCAAGCATTAATCCCTCTTTAGAAACCACTACATACTAAAACTATATTTTTAGATGAGCATGTGCAGCATGTAATAACCACTAATTGCATACAGCAATGTACTTGCAGAGTTGTAACATCAAATGTGACCAGGACACATTTCTTCTTATGGAGAAAATTGTGGTTCCTTGTCTCAGGCACAGTAAGAACAGCAGCAACAGGGAACCAGTTTGGGGTAAAAAGTGCATGAAAATGATGAGTAAAAGGCTGTCATGTTTTGCAGCGTAAAGGCAAGTAATACGCTTTTAATTCTGGCTGGAATTGGGCATCAGGGCTTGTTTGGTCTTTTCTGCTTTGGCTAAAGCAGTCATCTGAGCCTCAGGGCTTGGCAGTTGGGTAGCCAACAGTCTTTGATTCTTGCTGAGTCGCATTAGCCTGTTGCTGTTGGGCAGCCAACAGTTTATTAATTTCTTGCTGCGGTGCCAGATCCTGTTTATCGGTAGCATTCGATTCCAACAATGCCTTTTAACAGGTTCCCCATGCTGCAAATGCATTACATGTACAGTAGTACACTAGGCCTTTTAAGTGGTATAACTCACAGGCCTGTTAATACCATGTTCCTTGAGGTGCATTTTTCTGCACACCACTGCACATGTATGTTATAAACCAGGCAGAACCTTCTGAATGCACTCTGGTTGCTTCTGCTGTCTTGTACAAGCTAGTGCGATTAGAAAATATTTACACAGTGGAATTGTCTGATATCTGCAGTGGTCAGGGATAGTCAAAGTGGGATCATTTTAAGACATGGGTCACTAGAAAGGTAATTGTTATACAACTTCATTTATCAAGCCCAAAGACAAAGCAGGCTACTAGGACTTAGCCAAAATATTTCTTTAGGACCCAAGCAACAATTTTGTGTTTTGGATGGGTGCCACCAGTAATGAACTATTATCAAGAGTACTGTGAATAATGAATGTACCTCCTCAAAAATGCATTGAAGGCGAGGGGGATTATGATTGTTTTTTTTTTTTTTTTAAATCCAATTTGATTTGTGCCAAGTGCACCAGCAAAATAGTTGCCATAGTGTTAACATTAATAGCACACTTTTTTTATTTAACTTTTTACTGCTTTTGTCTTACCAAATATGAAGCATGGTTGACTTTTGTCATGTAGCAGTTTTACTGAGCCTAGAAACTAAAATATCAGCCATACTTGCACAAGGCAGCTAACAGCATGTGGTTTAAGTGTTTGGAAGCCCTACAGAAATAAGTGCTTTTTATGGCTTCTAATTACATAGCATAGTGTGAAGTCATAGCATTGTGAATGCTGTAAAAGCTTATAGCTATTTTTAAAAGTTAAGCTAAACTGTTTTTAGTCTCTTGGCATGGAAAAAGCTTTTAAAGGTAAAATTGCTGCTCTTGGTAAAATGTTGACATTATGTAGACCGGATACTTTAGTGGTGAGTCTCATTTTTTTCTATTTAGGATTGGCCTTAGACAGGCAGTCTAATTGAGATTGTAGTTCAAGGAGAAGTAGGGGCAAGTCAGTGGACTTGAGTCTCTGACCTACTCAAAAAAGAGTCTTTAGCGTAGCCTGATGGCTTGGGTTTGGCAGCTTTTCACAAAACAGCATCCCCACTTTGAGCTCATTGAGTTTGAAGCCCAAGAAGGGGCAGGGGAGAAGCATTGGGCAATAAAACCCAACCAGCTCCAATAAACGTTTTTAGCTCAGCCAGATGGCTTAGGTTTGGCAGTTCTAGGCGGCTCCTCTAGAGCGGCAGAGGTCACTCGAATTGAATAATCAACACATAATTGAGCCTTAACGAACACCAAACAACTGTTTCTCAGAGTCCAAAAGTATTTATTTGATTCCACAAGTATCCAAAATTAAAACAAAAAGGAACTAATGTGTTTTGGGGGCCCAAATAATTCCCATTCATCTGGGCTTTAGTGCTTAAATGGTGTCTAAGGAACTCAGAGTAAAGATTTTGGACACATAAATGCAAGCCAGGGCAATATTAATTGTATGTTGTTTTAGTGGCATAGCAGCAGGAGGACCAATTCCTTTTGGTCACTTTTGGTATCCTATAAATACTTTTGGACTCTGAAAACTATTTGTTTGGCACTCCTTGTGGCTCAGTCATTAGGAATGAAAGGCAGAGAGACATCTGCCAATCCATTTGCATAGTTGCTCGTCTTTGATTTTCTCTCTAACTCGGTAATAGGGTTCTCATGGTGTTCAGAAAACCATTATTGGTGCACTTGGGATATCGCTATGTACAGTCTAATAACTAATGCTCATCAATGCTTCTGAAAGTCCACATTATCCACTTATTTATCTCTATGGAAGCCCACAAATCACTTGCATGGATCAAGCCTACATTTCCTATCGTATACAGTATATCCAGATTTCATATTGACATGGGTTACTTTTTTTTTGATGCATCTTCCAGAGCTGAAACAGATAATATGAGAACACATAACAAAACAAGGGTAATTTTTCGCTTTTTATATTTATCCAAAGTTTCCAAATTTTACCTACACATAAAACATTCCATTTATTTTTGGGTTTTGTTCTTACTGTGGCATGTGTACACGCCTCCTTAAAAAAAAAAAAAAAAAAGATGTTTCCAGTGAAAATTGCTTGTGATGGTTTTATAGCTTCTGTGTGATCCTATTCATGTTGCTTGCACTGAAAAACTTGCACTGAAAAACATGCTATAAGAGTTGCATTTACTCCTCCTGCTGATATTGCAAGGTTAAATGTACATGTGTGTTGAAAGAAAAATGTCTTTAAATGCTTCTGAAAGGCCAGTAGCAATACTTGTAAAGTCTTTTCTAAAGTTTAAGTGCTGAACAAACCCTTTTAAAATTCCTTTTGAGTATCCAGAGAAGCCTTTCTCAACCAAAGTTTCATGAAACGCTAGGGTTCCTTCATAAGTTGCTAGTTCTTTCTTGAGTAATTTCTACCTCTGATAAGTTACCTCTGACACCAGTGATATTTTCAGCTATCTGTAAAGTTACATTCTCACTTCCCCCAGACCACCAGTGTAAGGGGATTTCTCCCCACTGACCACCAATCTAAGGTTGCCATTCTCCACTGACCAGTTGTGTAACACAGCACTGCACTGATCACCAGTGTAATGGGGCACTTTTTCATTTTATCACCAGTGTCAGGCAGCAGTACAATTTTTAGGGTCTGCATTTCTTTTCTGGCCATTGTTATTTTTGTTTCAATACTCTGTACACTGGATTCCTCATACCTTTTATTCTTATATCCTTAGATCCACAACTTGCGGTTTAGGGCCCTTTCACACATGCGGACCGATCGGGCCTGCCTGTCAGTTTTTCAGGCAGAGCTCCAGGCTCCTCTATGGATTCCATTGACACCTGCCGACATCCAATCTGATTCTGTCAGCTAAAAACAGACGGATGAGTATTAGTTCCCCATCAGTCTGGTGGATCAGATTGGAGGGCAGGCAGTCCGTTAAAATCCGACCGCCCATAGAGGAGATCGGACTGTGTCTGCTCTGCATAAGCGGAGCGGACACGGACCAGCCATTCGCCTGCTCAGCAGCAATCAGTGGACAGATTCCCCACTGAACAGGCGGACTTCAACGAAGCCTACCCCGTGTAGAAGGGGCTTTAGGCTAATGTCCCATGAGCAGACAATATATATGTATTATTTCTTAGCTAGGGTTTCCTGAGACCTGAAAGTTATTTCAAGGGTTCAGTTCCTTATGTTAAAAAGGTTGAAAAAAGCTAGCCTAGAGCCGGATTGTGGTGAATTGCCATTGACTTGAGTTGAGGGATTCAGCAAGCTTTGCAGGTTGCCAAAGCCTGTCAAATATTACTGGTGAAGCCAAACCCAATTTTAAGCAAAGCAAATTCATTCTGATTATTGTGCATCTATTAGACCATTTTGCTTTTATGAATGGACCTTCCTTTAATTCAGTGGATGCATTTTTTGATGCTATCACACTGTCTGCTGAACCAACAGAAAGCGGCGTCAGTGGACAGGCTTTCAAAAGAATGAAATTGAGGACGCTGGAGTGGATTGCAAAACGATAAGCTGGTAATTGCTTTGTTGTAACGTTTTATTAGCTTGGAATCTGGAGAAAGCACACAGGAGGGATTCTTTGTGCATCATACTATGTTTAATATCGAACAGGTATTAAGATGCTCCAGCTACACCTGTAACAAAATAGTTATCACATAAACCTGTTTTGTAGTATTCACCACAGTATGTTACAATTGACTTCTAGCAAAAGTACAATGCAAAATAATTGTAACAATGGGCAAACCAACATACCTGCAACAGAGCGTTCAATCACTTGATATCTCACCCAAAAAAAAAAAAAAAAAAAAAAGCTACATCAGTTCACACACAATACATCTATTTTCCAGGTGACCATTTTAACTGGTACAGAAAGTAATGGGAAACACAGAATTGTATGGTTGTCACAGAAATGGGAAGTAAGGAAGGTGACACTTTTTTTTTGGTGTCAGTATTGAAATTGCCAGACAACTATCAATTTCTATGCTACTTGCATTGTGCTATTAATGAAGTAGAGCGTTATGCATTTGTCCATTGCATCTGGTAAAAGACAAAAAAAAGAACGCATAGACCTAGCACAGTATAAATCCTTTAATAAACAATTCAAAACATAATGCAATGCACTCACATGCAAAAGGAGGTAAAATGACCTGTAAGTATCATTGTGCAGCATGGAGGGCACATTTAATGCCATTTACATGTGAGTGTATTGCTTTGTGTTTTTAATTGTTAAAGGATTTACTATGCTAGATCCATGCATTTTGTCCCTTAGTTTATAACACTAATTGGTGGCTTTGGGGAAGCTACAAGTTATTTGAGCAGTCTTACCTGAATTCATCAAGTACAGTAAGTCCTGTACAGTACAGTTCCATTCCAAGAGCACTTTCTTAAAACCAGTTTATAAGTCCAACAAAGAAAATTGAGTACTGTCCGTGATACTTTTTTTATTTGCACTAACATACAATTTTTCAGGACAAGCTTTCGGGGTGTGTCCCCTTCTTCAAGGTCCAAGCAGTGCTGATTAACAAACATTTTTAAAATGTTAAAAAAATAAGAAAAAAAAGAGAAAAAAAATCTCTGAGGGAAAGGGGAAAAAAAAAGGAAAAACAAACACAAATCAATGTATAAGGCAAATGGTACTGAAGCTGGCAGCTTAGTCGGTGAGATAAAACAGGGAGCGCTATAGACTGGGGAGGGGGAATGATAGTCACAGAGTGGGTTGTAAACCTTTAGAATAATGAGTAAGAAAACCTATATCTAAGTTTAAACCATTATTTTTTTTGTGTCAAAAAGAAGAATCATTCTTAGTTCAAACGTTTTCCTTTCCCAGATAGTTCTGAAATTCCCTAAAACATTGAGGTTGTCAATAGTGTGGTCCGGTTGTGAGAAGTGATGATCCACAGGTGTGCAGAAATCATCTTCTTTATGATTCTTGATGGAATGTCTGTGTAAATTCATCCTTGTTTGTAATTTCTGTCCTGTTTCCCCAACATAAGATCCTTGGCTGCACTTATTGTATTGAATCAGATATACCACATTACTAGAGGTACAGCTGTATGATCCCATGATATTGAAGGTCCCATTTCTGTGTGTGACACTTTTGGATAGCTTGATCTGGTTGCACAGTTTGCAATGTTTTTTATTGCTGGGTTTGCTTCCATTATTTGTGACTTCATAATCAGAGTGAAGTTTCCCGCTGATTAGTTTATGTCTGAGGTTGGGTGGTTGTCTGAAAGCCAATATTGGGGGTTGTTAGAATATTTCTTTGAGTTTCATCCTCTGTTATAATGGGTTGTAAATCTTTGATAATCTTTTTTATCCCTTCTAGTGCTGGGTTGTATGTGGTGACTAGAGGGACATGGTTATTTGTTTTTTTCTCTTTGTATTGGAGTAGATTTTCTCTTCGGGTTTTTAAGGCCGTGCTTATGCTGTTGTTGATGGTTTTGTCTTTGTAACCTTTCTTATGGAAGGAGTCTGCCAGTGTTCTAAAATGTTTATCTCTGTCCTCTGGGTCTGAACATATTCAGTGGTATCTGATGGCCTGGCTGTGTATGATGGCCCATTTAGTGTGTTTGGGGTGAAAACTAGAACTATATGGAGATAGCTTCATTGGTCAGTCGGTTTTCTGTATATCGAAGTGTGAAGCTTGTCATCCCTGATGTATACTGCAGGGTCTAGGAAGTTGATGTGTGTTTGAATAATCCATTTTTAGTTTGATAGATGGGTGAAAGGTGTTGATCAATGAGCAAAACTGTTTCAGATTTTCTTCACCTTCAGTCCATATCATAAAGATATCATCAATATAGCGATAATATCTGTATGGTTTATCTTGTATGCTGTTCAGTAATTTTTCCTCCAGGTCAGCCATGAAAAAATTTGCATATTGGGGTGCCATTTTACTTCCCATAGCTGTACCCATGCACTGGAGATAGATGCCATTGTTGAAAGTGAAGTAGTTGTGTGTAGTAATGAATTTGATGAGCTGTGTAACATCCTCAGCAGTGTATTTGTGGTTTGGTGAGAATGATACGAATGGAGGTGAGGATGATACTGTGACATGCAGCCAACCCATCCTTGTGAGGGATGTTACTATACAGAGATTCTACATCCATAGTGACTAGAAGTGTATTAGATGGTAATTGTTATACATTGTTGAGCTTGTTAAGAATATCAGTGGTGTCTTGCAGGAAACTCGCAGTGTTCATGACTAACATATTTTCTACAAGGCCTGAGATATGTTCAGTAAGTGTATTCATACCTGTTATGATGGGGCAGCCTGGATTTCCTGGCTTATGAATCTTGGGCAGCATGTAGAAGTCTCCAATTTTTGGAATCGCATTGATAAGTTCTGAATGTAGGTGGCTTGGTATTGTTGTAATGAGACCTTTTAATCTGTCACAAATCACACACGCCCATGGCGACTAGCTAACCGTGACATGCATGCCGTAACTGGGGTTATATGAGGCAATAAGGGGGAATTTACACTGAGCATTCAGATTTCACTGTATTTTCACAGCCCGCACTACCTTTGGCCACCACTAGAGGGAGACTCCATTCCATTCCAGCTGGCTGACCACACACAGGCAGATAGGAATCTTGCATACAATCTGGTGCACTCTTAAGGGTTGGGGAGCAGTCTAGCAATTGGTACACACTTCTAGGGTTTCTCCAGCTATCCTATAAGCTAAACCCAGTGCTAACCACTATTCCCACTGTCCCTACACCAGGCACCCACAATAACCAATAGCCTGCCACCTTTCAACAGTTTGTCCATAGACTGGTCTGCTGAGCCACCACACACACACACACAGATCTCCGTCTGGCAGATCTGTTAGTTTACAATCTGCATGCAATCTGCCCACACACAGAGCAATTGCACACCGATTGGCATGTAGCTTAAACCGAGTATTTAGGCACTAAAATACAACAAACTCTCTAGAGATATGAGTCCTAGGTTAGTACACAGAAGTCACTTATTCATTTTAACATTTAATATCCCGAAAGTGGGCAGTGCATAAAATATATACAAAGAAAAGGGAGTTACAAAAAATACAAAAAGATAAACAGACAATACATACAATTGGCAATTCGTTATGAAAATAAAAAGAAATAAAAACAGAAATAAACGTTACGTTACCGCAGCTTATCCCTGGACAGAAGTATGTAGAAGAATTTATGGAAGAACTGACTTGGTGGAGGCACAACAGTCCGACAAAGTTAGCCTAGGTACCTAACTAACACAATTGGCCCAATAAATTACTATATTACCTTTATAACACATTTCGTACAAATAATACATGGAAGAAAGGTTGAAATGTAGACACAGTTCTGTATACAGTATAGTGCACAAAACCACAATCACCATAAATGTGAACTAACTCACACAATTGGACAATGCATGTTCGTATCTTCGAAAGTTTGCAACTTGAAGGTTCCAATGTAGAGTTTTTTTGTTCAACACTTCAAAGTAAACTAATTTTAGTATTAGCAATGGTTTTTTCTCTTAGTTAAAACTAATATTCTTTTGAGATTGAGATTACTTTTTTTTTAACCACTTCCCGTCCGCCATTTAGCAGAATGACAGGTGGAAAGTGGTTCTAGTATCGTGATTGGGCATCATATGATGTCCAGCAGGATAATCCTCTGGCGCGCGCCTGCGGGGTTGCACAGTGTGGTGATCGGTGGTGTGGTGTGTCAGTCTGACACATAGCATCTCTGATTCTGGTAAAGAGCCTATGACGTAGGCTCTTTACCATGTGATCAGCTATGTACAATCACAGCTGATCACATGGTAACCAGGAAGTGCCATTTATCGGCTTTTCCTCCAATCAGGCTGATAAGGCGCCAGTAGAGAAGAGACGATTGACTGCTCTCCTGACGGGGGGTCTGCACTGATAATGAGCGCATTGATTATCAGTGCAGACCCATCAAGGATGCCCACTAGAGCCCACCAGAGATGCCCACTGGAGACCACTAGAGCCCACCAGGGATGCCAATCAGTGCTTTCACAGGTGACAAAACATCTTTTAGACCAGTTCACAGCTCTTGCCTGGTCTCCTATGAAGGATAAATGCAATTTGATCAATATGAGTTGAAGTTGTTCCAAAATAATTGCCTTTGATTATATTATGTAGGTTTCAGCATTTTATGGAACCACTTCAATACCAGGCACTTTTATCCCCTTAACTGCACAGGCCAATTTTCAACTTCCAGCCCTGTCACAATTTGAATGACAATTATGGAGTCATGCAACACTGTGCCTACACTTTTTCACACAAACGGAGCATTCTTTTGGTGGTATTTAACCACTTCAGCCCCAGAAGGATTTCCCACTTTAGGACCAGAGCACTTTTTGCGATTCGGCACTGCGTCATTTTAACTGACAATTGCGCGGTCGTGCGACGTTGTACCCAAACAAAATTTGCGTCCTTTTTTTCCCCACAAATAGAGCTTTCTTTTGGTGGCATTTGATCACCTCTGCGTCATTTCTGGCCGCCGCTATAAACAAAAGTGCGACAATTTTGCAAAAAAAAACAAAATTTCTTACTTTTTGCTAAATTACAATTCCAAAAAAAATATATAAAAAAAAACCCTTTTTTCCATCAGTTTTGGCCGATTTATATTCTTCCTCATATTTTTGGTAAAAAAAATCGCAATCAGCGTTTATTGATTGGTTTGCGCAAACGTTGCCGCCTTTACGGATGATGAGAATTCATTTCTGGGGTTTTAATTTTTTTTTTATTTTTTACTAGTAATGTCGGCGATCTGCGATTTTTAGTGGTACTGCGATATTGCAGAGGACATGTCGGACCATTTGACACTTTTTTGGGACCATTGGCATTTATACAGCGATGAGTGCTATAAAAATGCACTGATTACTGTGTAAATGCCATTGGCAGTGAAGGGGTTAACCTGCAGGGGCGCTCTAAGGGTTAACTATGTTCCCTGGGCGTATTCTAACTGTATGGGGGCTGCCCTGGCTGGGGGAAGGGAGTGATCACGGCTTCCATATAGCCTGTGATCACAGCCCCTACCCCTCTAACAGAATGGAGATCCGTGTTTACTTACACGGACCTCTGTTCTTTCACTGTGTGGGGGGGGGGCATCGCGGGTAGCCGGTGGCGATCGAGTCTGCCCTGCCTGCTCCCTGGCTCCCCCCCCCCCCAACACAGGCGCGTGCTCACAATACTAGTTATCGAGGCCGGCGTCCTGTGACGGCGTTTCGCGATAACGAGCCATCTTGCCGCCGTCACGCTGCGGCGGGCGGTCGGCAAGTGGTTAACCACTTGACCACTGGGCACTTAAACCCCCTTCCTAACCAGACCAATTTTCAGCTTTCAGTGATCTCACATTTTGAATGACAATTACTCAGTCATATTACACTGTACTCATATGATATTTTTGTCCTTTTTTTCCACACAAATAGAGATTTCTTTTGGTGGTATTTAACCACTTCAATACTATGCACTTAGAACACTTTACTACCAGACCAATTTTCAGTTTTCAGTGCTGTTGCGCTTTGAATGACAATTGCGCGGTCGTGCGACGCTGCACCCAAACAGATTTTTTATCATTTTGTTCCCACAAATAGAGCTTTCTTTTGGTGGTATTTGATCACCCCTGCGGTTTTTATTTTTTGCGCTACAAATAAAAAAAGACCTAAAGTTTTGAAAAAAAAAAAAAAATTCTCTATTTTTGTCACAAAACTTTGTAAATAAGTAAATTTTATCCATCACTGGTGGGCACTGATGAGGCTACACTGATGGGCACTGATGTGGCAGTACTGATTGGCACTGATGAGGCGGCACTGATGATGAGGCACTTATATGCAGCGATGATGAGCACTGTTAGGCGGCACTGATAAGCAGCACTGACAGGTACTGAGAGGTGGCACTGATATACAGCACTGATGGGCACTGATATGCAGCACTGACAGACACTGCTAAGTGGCACTGATGGGCACTAATAGACAGCACTAATAGACGGCTGGTCACATGGTAAAGTGCTTTGGATCGAAGCGCTTTACCGAGATCGGTATTGCGGGGGGTCAGACTGACCTCCCACACCACCGATCGCTGCGATGCGCGCCCCAGTCAGGATAACTGAGCCACTTCCTGGCCGTCATTTTGCATACGGCGGTCGGGAAGTGGTTAATCACCGCTGGATTTTTTTATTTTTTGCGCTATAATAGAAAAAAGACCTAACATTTTGTAAAAAATTGCATTATTCTTAGTTATACAATTTTGCAAATTAGTAATTTTTCTTCATAAATTTTGGACAACATTTATATTGCAACTTATCTTTGGTAAAAATAACCCAAATTAGTGTATATTATTTGGTCTTTGTGAAAGTTATAGAGTCCACAATCACTGGAAATTGATCACACCTGATGTACTAACGGTGTGATCAATGTTTCTTGAGACCCTAACAAGCCAGGAAAGCAAAAATACCCGCCAAATGACCCCTGTTTAGAAAGTAGACAGTCCAAGGTACTTGACAAGAGGCATGGTGAGTTTTTTGAAGATGTAATTTTTTTCCCACAATTCTTTGCAAAATGAAGATGTTTATTTTCTATTTTTATTTTTTTCATAAAATTGTTATAACAGGTTATTTCTCACACACCGCATATGCATACCACAAATTACACCCCAAAACATATTCTACTGCTACTCCTGAGTATGGTGATACCACATGTGTGAAACTTTTACACAGCCTGGCCACATAGAGAGGCCCAACATGCAGGGAGCACCATCAGGCATTCTAGGAGCATAAATTACTCATAAAATATCTTGACTACCTATCACACTTTTGAAGGCCTGGGAGCACCAGGACAATAGAAACAACCAAAAATTACCCCATTTTGTAAAGTAAACACCGCAACATATATTCTACGAGGCGTAATGAGTTTTATGAACATGTCATATTTTTCCACACGTTTTTGGAGAATGTGGAAAGAAAATAAAAAAGGTATTTTTCTTACACAAAGTTGTCCATTTATACAACATGTCTAACACATAGCATGTACATAGCAAAAATTACACCCCAAAATATATTCTTCTACTTGTCCCGAGTATGGCGATACCACATGTGTGAGGTTTTTCCACAGGCTGGCCACATACAGAGGCCCAACATGCAGGGAGCACCATCGGGCATTATAGGGACACACATTTTAAATCTAATTTGACTACCTATCACACTTTTGTGAGGCACTGATGGGCACTGTAGTGGCATGGATGTGGACGGATGAGCCAGGGATGGAGCGTGGATGGGTGAGCCAGGGATGGAGCATGGATGAGCATGAATCTGGATGGATGAGCCAGGGATAGATGGATGAGCCTGGGATGGCGCATGGATGAGCCAGGGAGATGGGTGAGCCAGAGACGGGTGAGCCAGGGATGGATGAGCCCGTGACTGGTGGGTGAGCCCGTGACTGGTGGGTGAGCCCGTGACTGGTGGGTGAGCCCGTGACTGGTGGGTGAGCCCGTGACTGGTTGGTGAACCAGGGACTGGTGGGTGAGCCAGGGACTGGGTGAGCAGGGTGAGCTTGGGGACTGGGTGAGCCGGGGACGGGGGTGGGTGAGCCAGTGACTGGTTGGTGAGCCAGGGACTGGGTGAGCCGGGGACTGGGTGAGCTGGCTGAGCCGGGGACTGGGTGATCCGGGGACGGGGTGTGCAAGGGGCGGGTGAGCCAGGGATGGATGGGTGAGCCATGAATGGATGGATGAGCCAGGTATGGGTGACCCAGGGATGGATGAGCCAGGGATGGATGGACGGATAAGCCAGGGATGGCTGTATGGATGAGCCAGGGATGCATGGATGGATGAGCCAGGGATGTATGGATGGTTGAGCCAGGGATTCAGGGATGAGCAAGGGATGGGCACAGATCAGCGCTTTGGGCACTTCACATCCAGCCCACAGCACTGCTGCACCGCTCCCTCTTCTCCTCACATGCTGTAATGATCGGTGCAAATAGAGGGGAGGAGCTGAACCGGACATGCGCTTCGGTTTGTTTACAAGTGATCACTCCGTCCATTGGCCCTTTACCCCGATCCGTGACACGCCGGATCTGGGAGACCCAGCGGTCACTGACCTTGCCGGGTGCACAATTCCACGAGGACGTCCATGGACCCTCTCCCAGGATAAACGGCCCACGCTGTGGGCGTCTTTCGACCATGGCGCGGTCGGCAAGTAGTTAATGACCACTGGGTTTTTTTTTCTGCTAAATAAAAGAAAAAAGACAACTAGAGTTGTCTATGTGTATTCATCTTTTATGAGTTATCTTTGGCACATATAAGTGTAGATCAAACATTGAATGGTATGCAGTTAGTGGTACTTTAAAGCATATTTAAACCTAAAGATTTTTAGTTCTTAATTGGGGTGGCTGCATTCATTTTTTTTTCTCAAGACTTTTTTTCCAGCATTCTGTAGTTCTCAGAGATAGCTGGAAACAATGTAATTGATAAGAATAGAGCACAGGCAGAGAGCATGAAAATGAATAATCTGACATGATTTCTGGCAAGATCAACATGTATTTTTTGCATTTTTTGATCCTATAAATGCTGATAAGGTTCCAAATAAAAGAAGTTAATTGTTGGAGCAACTATTTATTTTAATGGTATGAAAAGTTGAACGCTACATTTACAATTTACCCTGAAAAAAAAAAATGTTTTTGTCTGTAATTCCTCTTGGAAAAATATCAGTGCGATGACTAGTACAGTATGACAGTGCCTAGGCACTCCTATGCCAACAACCTTTTAACGCTTATATCTTCAGTTTCTAAACCACTGCAATCTCTCACTGGTAGTTTCATGAGATTTAGGCCTCATACACACGGACGTTTTTTGATGCCGGCATTTTCTGGCGTTTTTTGCAGCTCTCCGTGTTAGTCAATGGCCCCATAAAAACGTAGGCGTTTTTGAGCTGTAGATGGCGTCGGCGTTAGTGAGCTGAAAGTAGAACCCATGGCCATCGCGTTCTGAGGCTGTAACATTTTGGCATTTTTTGACACCGACGTCGCAAAACGCCAACTAATATTGTACTGGCGTTTTCCGGCGTTTTTTGACGCCGACGTTTTTAGGTTGAAAAATATCAGAGGGATGATTTTTTTTAAAAAAACGCCTATTGACGCCGACGCTCTCTAACGCCGATGCAGAACGCGGAAAAACGCAGATTTTTTTTTTTCCTTGACGTCTCTGGCCCGTTTATTTTTAAAGATACGCCCGTGTGTATGAGGCCTTAGAGTGAGATTACTGTGCTGCTTCCTGTTTGTTTTTTGTTTTTTTTTGCTGGAGGCTCTCACGTGAGGAAGCAAAGACCTGCCCCTACCAAGATGGATTCCTTTATACAGCAACACTGTAATGGGGGAATGATCAGTAAGGAGACAACCGGCAATATGGGAGACTAGTCCTCGGCCCTCTGCCTGCCTTTTTTTGTGGAAATTATCCAGAGTTCAGTTTTTCAAAAGCCTAAATGTTGGACCACATAGTGTTGATACAAGCAGATTGGGTGATCTTTGTTTTTTTTTTTTTGTTTTTTTTCCATGCTTATCTCAGGTCGAATCGGCAGTCACGAAATTAGTCACGAAAATTCTCGTATGACAGAATAAAAAAACGGAAACAATGTGATGTGTTGTGGTGTATCTGTATTGCATTTTCCAACGATAACTGTACTGGCTAAACGAAAATTGTACAATCGGGCATCATGCGAGAAAATTTTTCATGCATGTCCGATCATGTCCGGATGGAAAATATCGGATGAATTGTGATGATCGGCTCTCGAAAGCGCTATACTAATGATCCGATTATCGTACCATCGCTTCGAAAGCGGTATTTTCCGTGCGGTTTTCTGAATGTGTGTACGGGCTTAAGTTGTTACACAGCAAATTATCTCCAGTGACCATGTGAGGATCTTTTTAGATTCTCAAATTAGGGCACATTGAGTGAATGATCTGACTTTAGTACAGTTGCTGAGTTCAAAGAATAATACCAGTTACGGAATGACTCATTTTTGCAGAGATTTGCTTTTTTACTTTCGAAGACATTACACAGCAAATTTACAGATGTCTTTTCATTGAAATAAAGCAGAGCTACTTGTGGCTGGTGTTTTATTTTTTAAAGCACTTTGTAGTGGTATAATTTGCAGTATGCCCAAAATAAGTTTCCTTTTTAGAGCTTCCAGGTTAAAAAAAAATTCAGTGATGTGGCATATTCCATGATTATAAAGGATTCCTTTGCTAAATATGTATGTATACTATTTATATATGCTCCGAAACTGCTTCACATCAGAAAAGTAATTTTTCCAAAACCTCAAACAATCTTTAATAATTTAAATATCCGGATCTTCCATATGTTACTTTCATGTTTCATGGCAAAAGGACAAGATTTTTGTGTATGGCATTATAGGTGTGTGTATATATGTGTGAGAGGTCTGCTTAAGGCTTTGTTTTTTAATTTCTCTGCCATATACTGTAAGGTAAAATTATATTCAGGTTATGGATTTCATATTTCTGGTTTTCTTTAGTTTCATGTTGGTACTAGAGCTACACGATTCTGGCCAAAATGAGAATCACAATTTTTTTGCTTAGAATAAAGAACACGATTCTCGCGGTGTAACACCTTACATATACAAAAAAATTGGGCTAACAGCACTGTTTATTTATTTATTTTTTTGAAAGGGTAATTTTTCAAAAAAAATTGCGTTTGAAAGACCGCTGCGCAAACACGTGTGACATAAAATATTGCAACAACTGCCATCTTATTCCCTATGGTCTCTGCTAAAAAAAAAAATATATAATGTTTGGGGGTTCTAAGTAATTTTCTAGCAAAAAATACTGGATTTTTATTTGTAAACCGCAAATGTCTGAAAAGATTTAATCTTTAAATGGTTAAACCAAACATCTCCTCAGTGGTGGCTGATGAAGTTTTTGTATGGGGGGGCGCCAGGCCCCGCCCTTCCCTTTGCCCCTCCTACTTTTAACATATCCCACCCCTTATAGAATCCACCCACTCCGTCCCCTGTATTCCACATATTGTGTCAGGGGTATACAGCTCAGCATCACAGGACACAGTATACAGCTCAGCATCACAGGACACAGTATACAGCTCAGTATCACAGGACACAGTATACAGCTCAGCATCACAGGACACAGTATACAGCTCAGCATCACAGGGCACAGTATACAGCTCAGCATCACAGGGCACCGTATACAGTGAAACAGGTGAGGGCAGTTTGCAGCCAGTGACACAGGTGGGGGCAATTATGCAGCCAGTGACACAGGTGGGGGCAGTTATGCAGCCAATGACACAGGTGGGGGCAGTTATGTAGCCAGTGACACAGGTGGGGCGGGGGTGGACACAGTCACCGACGT
>BLSH010045070.1:1106028-1116585 GCA_018402905.1 Glandirana rugosa | reverse complement strand
GGCAGTTTGCAGCCAGTGACACAGGTGGGGGCAGTTTGCAGCCAGTGACACAGGTGGGGGCAGTTTGCAGCCAGTGACACAGGTGGGGGCAGTTGGCAGCCAGTGACACAGGAGGGGCAGTTTGCAGCCAGTGAGATAGGTGGGGGCAGTTGGCAGCCAGTGACACAGGTGGGGGCAGTTGGCAGCCAGTGAGATAGGTGGGGGCAGTTTGCAGCCAGTGAGATAGGTGGGGGCAGTTTGCAGCCAGTGAGATAGGTGGGGGCAGTTTGCAGCCAGTGACACAGGTGGGGCAGTTTGCAGCCAGTGAGATAGGTGGGGGCAGTTTGCAGCCAGTGACACAGGAGGGGCAGTTTGCAGCCAGTGAGATAGGTGGGGTACATTGCAGAGTCCCCCCTCCCCCCTGCACTTACCCCATCCAGCAGGCAGGATTATTGCAGAGATTTGGCATGCGAGAGCGCGCTGGGTCTGCAGAGTTCGGCACACGGAGAGCGGCTGTCCCCCCTCGTCGGTCCCTGGGCGGTCATGGTCTCTGTGGGAGCAGAAGTCCCCTCCGCTGCCACAGTGACCCGGCCCCGCATCCAATCACCCTGAGCGGAGGCTTAGGGCAGCCAATCATCCTATGCAAGGCCGCAGGAACAAGTGCACCTTCATAGGCTTGAATGGCCGACCAATAGGCTCACTAATTGGCTGTCATGTGACAGCCAAGGAGCCGAAAAGAAAAAAAATAAAAAGAAAGTCAATGTACCGGCGCCACCTGTAGGTGGGCGGGGTTGACTTTTTTTTTTTTTTCTTTCCTCTTTTGCCGGCGGGGAGGCGGCGTCCCAACGCCCCTCCCACACCAGCCGGCGCTGCATCTTGTGTACAGGGGAGTTCATTCCTTTGAAGTAATTACATTGTATCTTTCTAGCTTCTTTTATCAGCAGTGACTTCAGAACTTGGCTCTCTGCCCAGACTTGGCAGTCTGCCCAGAGACTCAAGTCACTCCGACTTAGAAAAGACTTCAGGCGACTTGCATTGACTTTTATTACAGTCAAGTCGTGCCGCAAATCTGACTCCATTACCAGTTACGTTCCCTAAACCAGAACTTCCTCCGTGGATGCGGAAGTGACGTCTTACACCCACTATTTAACAGCATAAAGACTTCCTGTCTCGGAAATAATTACATCATTATAACAGCATATCGATAATCTCCTGAACCCCGGGAACAAGAGATGACATAAATAGAGTTTTCATGACTAAATATAGCCAAACCAAATAAACACCAATTTGAAAAGGAAAAAACATAACATCATTGGGAGCAATCAACATCTAACCGCGACCAGCGCTACTTGTATTATCAACATATTGAAATATAGTAAACAACAATTTATAAAAATACCTAAATACTCATTTTATAGCAAATTGCATAATCCTTAACTACTTAAGCCCCGAAAGAATTTCACACTTTAGGACAAGAGCACTTTTTGCAATTCGGCATTGCTTCAGTGTAACTGACAATTGCGCAATCGTGCGGCGTTGTACCCAAACAAAATTTGCGTCCTTTTTTCCCAACAAATAGAGCTTTCTTTTGGTGGTATTTGATCCCCTCTGTGTCATTTCTGATCCCCGCTATAAACAAAAAAAAATTGGTTTTGGCTGATTTATATTCTTCCTCATATTTTTGGTAAAAAAAATTGCAATCTGCGTTTATTGATTGGTTTGCGCAAAAGTTGCCGCGTTTACGAATGATGAGAATTTCTGGGGTTTTTATTTTTTATTTATTTTTTACTAGTAATGGTTGTGATCTGCAATTTTTACCGGTACTACGATATTGCGGCAGACATGTCAGACCATTTTGACACTTTTTGGGACCATTGGCATTTATACAGTGATCAGTGCTATAAAAATGCACTGATTACTGTGTAAATGACATTGGCAGTGGAGGGGTTAACCTGGAGGGGGCTCTCTAAGGGTTAACTGTGTTCTAACTGTGTTGGTGCTGGGCTGGCAGGGTGAGGGGAGTGATCACGGCTTCCATATACAGCAAGCCTGTGATCACAGCCCTTCCCCCTCTATGAGAACGGAGATCCATGTTTACTTACACGGACCTTCGTCCTTTCACTGAGGGGGGCCATCGTGGGTAGCTGGCGGCGATTGAGTCCACCCTACCCGCTCCCTGGCCCCCCCAGACACAGTGAGCTCGCCTCCGGCAGCACGAATGCGCTCACAATACTAGTTATCGCGGCCGCCTGTCCTGTGACGGTGTTTCGCGATAACGAGCCATCTTGCCGCCGTCACGCTGCGGTGGTCGGTCGGCAAGTGGTTAAAATTAATGACATTCACATATAAATAAAACCCTCTTCGATCAGAGATAAAACAATTGGTATCACAATCCACATTCAAGCCTCCTTATGATGTTTTAGAGTGCAGTCGGAGCTATTGTACCAAGCACTGGGTGACAGTGCTATTATTGTCAGTTTATTTCTTTTACTTATGATTAAATAGTAGATTTTATACGGAGAGCACTATTTATACTCTTAATTTTATATATGAATGGTTATACATGAAAGCATGCTGATAGGTAAATTAGATCCTGTCTAAGAAAAATTGTTCAGGATGCGAAGAAAAACCCACAAATAACTTCAGGTGAAATACAGGACTCTCTGAAAACATGTGGTGTGGCTGTTTCAAGATGCACATAAGGAGGCACTTGAAGAAAGATGGGCTGCATGGTCAAGTCGCCAGAAGAAAGCCATTACTATGCAATTGCCACAAAGTACCCCACTTACAATACGCCAAACAGCACAGAGACAAGCCTCAAACCTTCTGGCACAAAGTCATTTGGAGTAATGAGACCAAAATTGAGCTTTTTGGTCACAACCATAAACGCCACATTTGGAGGAGAGTCAACAACGCCTATGATGAAAGGTACACCATTCCTACTGTGAAACACGGAGGTGGATCGCTGATGTTTTGGGGATGTGTGAGCTACAGAGGCACAGGAAATTAGGTCAAAATTGATGGCAAGATGATTGCAGTATGTTCTCAAAAAATACTGGAGGAACATTTGCATTCATCAGCCAGGAAGCTGCGCATGGGACGTACTTGGACATTCCAACATGACAACGGTACAAATCACAAGGCCAAGTTGACCTGTCATTAGCTACAGCAGAATAAAGTGAAGGTTCTGGAGTGGCCATCTCAGTCTCCTGACCTCAATATCATTGAGCCACTCTGGAGAGATCTCAAACGTGCAGTTCATGCAAGACAGCCCAAGAATTTCCAGGAACTGGAGGCTTTTTGCCAAGAGGAATGGGCAGCTTAACCATCTGAGAAGATGAAATGCCTCACCCACACATACCACAAAAGACTTCAAGCTGTCATTGATGTTAAAGCGGGCAATACACGGTACAGGCGGTCCCCTAGTTACAAACATCCGACTTACAAACGACTCCTACTTACAAACGACTCCTACTTACAAACGGAGGGAGACTACAGGAAGTGAGAGGAAATCTCCCCCTAAGAAAGGAAAGGGAAAAATGTGTCTCCACTGAAACTTTATCACCAATCCTTGTTTCTACAGCAACTCAAATTTTCAAAATCTAAATGTCTTAGTGTCAGAAAGTGAGGTGCCATCTTCTAAACAGAAGCACAGACAAACCTTACAGTCGTGTTACCCCTTCCCTATGCTATACAAAAACTTAGCAATTATTTTTTGGCTGAAGCTACACTTAAAAAATGTACCAACTTACAAACCATTTCAACTTAAGAACAAACCTACAGTCCCTATCTTGTTTGTAACCTGGGGACCACCTGTATTAAGAACTGGGGTATGTAAACTTTTGATCAGGGCCATTTGGGTAGTTTCTGTTGTCATTCTGATTTAAAAAGAGTAAACATAGTTGATTGATAATGAATGGCTTCAGCTAAACACTAACCATGAGTGAAAGAAAAGTTTTTTGTGTTATTATTCGTATTCTCTGAAAAATGGCCAAGAAATCATAAATTCTGCCGGGGTATGTAAACTTATGAGCACAACAGTATATACACAACACTAGGAACATAATTTTATCTCTAGCTGAAGTGTGTATAGCGTGTGTAAGTAGCACTCACACTTTTTTATAAAGGTACAGTGGCACTCTCTCAAATTGAAGTACCTACCTTGCAGAATAAAACACAGTGTAATCGACTATCATCAAATAAGCACACTTACATGGAAATCATTTAGCCACAATAGACCGCAATTTGCAAAAATAATGTAAAGAGCTGTCTAATGTGGCTAAATGATTTATTTCCATGCAAGTTTCCTTACTAGATGATAGTGGATTACATGGTTTTCTGCTGTAAGGTAGGTACTCCAATTTGTGAGAGTACCACGGCAACTTTATGAAAAAAGTGTGAGCGTTACTAAACCACTTCTTGTCTGTGCTATAGCCAAATAACGACTACAGTGTAGTCGTCAATAGACGCCCCTCCCTGAACCACGACCCCCACATTCCTACTGTGGTGTAATTTTCATTCAAAGCGTGACAGCGCTGAAAGCTGAAAATTGGCCTGGACAGAAAGGGGGTAAAAGTGCCCAGTAGGCAAGTGGTTAAAGGATTAATTTGATTTGTTTGATTTCATGGTAGATACTCTTGGAGGATTGGAGTTGGAAGTTAACTAATGCGGAATTAATACCCCCCCCCCCTACCGTGCGGATTATTTTGTCTAATATTTAAAGTGTGTTGCCATGTCCAGCTGGCTGCTGCATAGTCTAGAAATCTCGCCAGTGCTGCTGAGCCCCCTCCAGAGCACTGATCATCCGGTGCTGCTGGGTTACCAGCTGCTGTGAGTGTAAAAGAATTGCACCACTCCCTCACTCTTTCACTTACTTCTCCATTCATCAATCCAATAGTAGCCTTCTCCATTCATTGAAGCAGTAGTAGCCTCCTCCATTCATCGAACCAGTAGTAGCCTCCTCCATTCATCGAACCAGTAGTAGCCTTCTCCATGCATCGAACCAGTAGTAGCCTCCTCCATTCATCGAACCAGTAGTAGCCTCCTCCATTCATCGAACCAGTAGTAGCCTCCTCCATTCATTGAACCAGTAGTAGCCTCCTCCATTCATCGAACCAGTAGTAGCCTCCTCCATTCATCGAACCAGTAGTAGCCTCCTCCATTCATCGAACCAGTAGTAGCCTCCTTCATTCATCGAACCAGTAGTAGCCTCCTCCATTCATCGAACCAGTAGTAGCCTTCTCCATTTATCGAACCAGTAGTAGCCTCCTCCATTCATCGAACCAGTAGTAGCCTCCTCCATTCATCGAACCAGTAGTAGCCTTCTCCATTCATTGAACCAGCAGTAGCCTCCTCCATTCATCGAACCAGTAGTAGCCTCCTCCATTCATCGAACCAGTAGTAGCCTCCTCCATTCATCGAACCAGTAGTATTCTTAGCCAAAAGGTGAAGTGTTCCGTGATAGGAGGAGGCAGATAGGTCTGTCCTCTATTCACAGAATGCTTTCATTTGTGGGCTATATGACAAAGCAGTATGGGATAGAATGCATATGAATTTATTGTATTGCTGTGTGCGAGTCCAAGCCTAGGAATACTACTGTTTCCATGACAAAAAAAGCAAAAACAAAGCAATGTAAAAGCTTTCTATACCACAATTTTACTTTAATGTTATCCTTTTAATGAAGGGATTATGGGAATGGTACCGGAATTTACAAATAGAAAGTTATAGGCAGGAGGGATGTTGGCACCAGCAAGCATATTCAGAGCAATGAGATGTTTTCATAGTTGTAGCAAAATTTCACAAGGCCAGCCAACCAAGCTGCTGACTTTCTCCACTAGATGGCTTATTTGTCTTCCCAGCTAAAGCAGGAATACAGATTGTGGATAAGACGATGACGTGTAGCAGGCATTTTACTGAATGTAACCAAATGAAAGTCAAGAGCTACATTATATACAGCATGTTTTATAAACCTACCCGACATTTAGAATTGTATCAAAAGAAAGCAAGGAGAGGCCATTTGAGGAGGAGAAGAGCATTGACAGGAGACTGTTTGAGATTTGTTTGCAGTACCCATGAGAGTGAATGCTATGGAAGAGCAAGGATTCCCTTGTGAATGGGAGAATCACTCCTGCTGAGCCATTATATTCTGCTGGCGGTAAGCCTTCCCCGCCAGCAGAATACAGTGATCAGTGTTGCCGGTTATAGCCAGCGGTACCGATTGGGAAAACCTTTACCTGATCTCCTGTACCTCAGGGTTTAGACTGGGAGATGGGGAAAACAAGGCTGGATTGCTGTACATAGTGCTATCTGAAGATTCTTACAAGAGATAGACCTCACATGGATGGCCTTATTGGTGTGCTGCTAATCATTAATTGGCTAGTAAGTGGGTTACGGTAAGCAGTGGACCAAATAAGCTTTGCCTGAGCATTGGCTTCTTCAGGAGACGTACAAGCCTTTGTACAATTTAATACTGAAAATGAATAAGAAAAACACTTTAAGTTTAACAATATACATAGGTACCCAATAGGCCCAAAAGATACCTTAAAGCGGAGGTCCCCCCAGGGCTGAAAAAATGAAAAGTCAGTAGCTACACATACAGTAGCTGCTGACTTTTAATAATGGGACACTTACCTGTCCTAGAGTCCAGCGATGTTGGCACCCACTGCCGATCTTCGGATCGGGTGCAGCCACCTCTATTGCGGGTAAGGGAATCCGGATGTGTAGCATTACAGCTTCACGCCGAGCACATTACTGCACATGCGCGAGGCTCCGCTGCGCTCTGCTATTGGCCAGGCGGCCAGTAGCAGAGCGTGGATGGAGGAGGGAGCCGGGCTGCTGACGTCAGCAGCCGCCGGCCCGAGCTCCCGAATGTGAGGACACCTGTCTAAAGACACGTGTCCTCTTCCCCCTCCCCCCCAAAAGGTGCCAAATGTGACACCGGAGGGGGGTAGGAATCCAATCAGCGGAAGTTCCACTTTTGGGTGGAACTCCGCTTTAATGCAATTTTTTTCCATTGGTATAGACATATATAACAAATTACAGATAATGTACATAAGCATGGTATAGCTATACCATACTTATGTACACTATCTATATCTGTAATTTGTTGTACATGTCTACACCAATAGAAGAAAATTGCACTAAGGTATCTTTTGGGCCTATTTAGTCCCTATGTATATTGTTAAACGTAAAATGTTTTTCTTATTCATTTTCAGTGTTAAATTGTACAAAGACTTTTAAGGCCTCCTGCACGCTGCTGCTGGTAAACGGATGTTTGGGAGCAGTCGGGCGTTTTTTTTCAGCTGCCCCTGAACTCATCCAATGTTATCTTATCAGTACATGTACACAGGTTTGTTAATAGTCATTTCTAGGCAAATGAGTTTAGAAGTTTTTTTTGGAACCCAAAAAAAATGTGTTCGGACAGAAGTTGAGGCATTTGAAACACCAAATGCCTGTAACAGCTTGTAAACGCTGCTAAGCGAGGTAACTCAAGTTTAGTAGTGTTTCATTTTCAGGCGTTTTCATTTAAAAAAAGCTCCTAGACGGAAACGCGATCTGCAAAACACGGCTAAACGGCCATTTTTATACAACAGCTTCTAGCTGTCAAAAAATCGTTCAGGAGTGGTTAAAAAAGTGTCCCGTGTACATAAGCCTCAAGACTCCTGAAGAAGCCAATGCTCAGGTGAAACATGTAGAGGGAAAACTTTTGTACATTTACTGTAGGAATTTTGTCATGGTGGCCTTAGGAACCTTCTCACACATCCTGTTAGAACGGGGATATGCAATTAGCGGATCTCCAGCTGTTGCAAAACTACAAGTCCCATCATGCCTCTGCCTCTGGGTGCCACGCTTGTGGCTATCAGAGTCTTGCTATGCCTCATGGGATTTGTAGTTCTGCAACATCTGGAGGTCCGCTAATTGCATATCCCTGTGTTAGAAGATACACATGCGCTTTCCTGAAAGCGCCCAAAATTAGTTTTTTGAACATTTTTAATGCATTAAGTTAAATCGTAATGCAACGCAAGGCACGTTTTAAATGCATTTTGTGCGCATATTTCATGCAGTTTCTTCCCTTTCATTTTTGTAATTTCTTGTCTTCATTTTGTGTGTAGTGTCTGTTTCACATCTTACATTTTTTAGAGCTCTTTGAATGCATTTCAGTGCGTTAGCATTGGCTATGTTGTAATGCACTTTTTTTTTTTTACTAAAACACAAATAAGATGCATTTTTTTTCAAAAATGCAATGCATTGCTATCTATCACGTCGATATAAGGTGCTTCATAGAATATAATGGTAATTTGTTTTTATGTGCTTATATCACATAAAGCACAATGGTGTGATCAAACCCTTATTGTAGAGAAAAGTGAGGTCTGAGACCTGACTTGCTGTCTGCAAGGTGTGTGTAGATCACAGGAATGGTTGACCATGATCACATACCGTATATTTATCGGTTTGTCTAGAGCACCATTTCTCAACCTTTATTCAGTTGCAACGCCTTTTGAAAATATAAAGAGATCCCAAGGCACCCCAGTCTAAAATATAACATGTAAATATTACTTATTCAATAATTGGGGGGGACCTGTCCTGGAGGGGACATATATCCCGTCTGGTGGGCGAGGCTCATCAGAGACTGTATTTTTTGAGGAAGCTATGGAGGGCAGGCTTTACAGAGCGAGTCCTTCTTTAGCTTCTATGAAGCCGCCATTGAAAGTGTGCTAACGTATCACATTTCTTTGTGGCAAGGGTCATGCACAATCAATGACAGAAATGCCCTGCAGAGGGTAATAAAAACTGCACAGAAGATTATTGCAGGAATTAGTCTACCATATATTGATGAACTGGGGGAGGGGAGGTGTCTTTGGAGAGTGATTAATATATTGGAAGACACTTCACATCCTCGTAATGCTCTGTATACATTGCTATAGAAGTATTGGCTCTCGTACTACCAGGTTGCAGAATAGCTTCTCTGCTAGATCTGTGCGGCTCTTGAATGCTAGAGGTCTTGTGGAATAAATGTATTGTAAGTTACAGTATCTATTTATTATGGTATGTATGCCATTTTTTGGTTAAGTGTTTTTATGCTGGGCGTGGATTTTTTTTTTTTTTTTAATGTGAGGGAGCAACAACTCCTGATTTGTTTTTGTAAAATGAAAATACATTTTCTGATTCTGAATTGGAAAACAGGGGTAAGACACACAACCATACTCAGTCACTATGAGATTCATTTTCTGTATTCTGGTGCCCAATTTAGCTGAGGATTTTGCAGGTCAGTTTTGGCAGCACTACACATGCTCAGTTTTCAGTGCGTTTATATGCTGAGCATTTCCTCCCTATCACATGTGAACAGCCCATGTGACTATAGAGTCACACATGTGGGCGTATATACAGTGGTAAATGACAGCCCACTCCCTCCCTCCTCCTTTATGCCCATTAACCAGCTAAACACAATGGGGGTGGGATGTAGAATAATGGAGGCTTCCCCACCTCCTTATTCTAAGACACAGGCTGGAGGGGTGTGACACAGCATGTGACTGGCAGAAATCTGCCCACATCATGTTATTGCCAAAAAATAATAGATTTGATTTCAAATATACATTTGTATGATTTAAAACAGTTAATTGATATTTATTTTTCCTCCGTATTCCAAAGCCTTTTTTAAAAAAAAGTTTTGAACCCGTGACCAGCAGCAGACTCGAAGCTCCTCATTTTATATTAAAATAATCACAATGCCATCATCCACATACAGAAATAGAAGAGACAAGTAAATTAAACAGTGTGTGTTTAGAATCACTTTAAGGTCTCCCCTATACATCAGAGGCACCTCATCACCACAGGGTCTCCTCACCACATCAGGGTCCACCATCGCTACAGAGTCTCCTCACCACATCAGGGTCCACCATCGCTACAGAGTCTCCTCACCACATCAGGGTCCACCATCACTACAGAGTCTCCTCACCACATCAGGGTCCACCATCACTACAGAGTCTCCTCACCACATCAGGGTCCACCATCACTACAGAGTCTCCTCACCACATCAGGATCCACCATCACTACAGAGTCTCCTCACCACATCAGGGTCCACCATCACTAGAGAGTCTCCTCACCACATCAGGATCCACCATCACTACAGAGTCTCCTCACCCATCTCTGATTCAGGGCAAACTGGGGCTTATGCTTGTGGCACCCTAGTTGAGAAACACTGGAATTCAGAGAATGGTTGTTGAAGTCTAATTAAAAAATATTTTAGAATATAAATGTTTTAGGGAAAACTTATTATGACGTGTACGAGTACACAATGTTCTGAATGTTAAAAGTAAACTTGAGGTTTCAATTCAGTTGAAGACAACAGTTTTATTGAGTTTATACATAGTTATTTATAACAAACAATAAAGTGTCCAAAAAAAAAGGTAAATAAAAGTAATAGAAAGTAGTTGTAGTGACATAACAGACAACTCCACCCCCCCAACTTATAAAGACTAACTTTCACACATACATATATATATATAAAATAATAATAAATAAATAAAAAAGGGATTTTATAAATATAATATTTTATAAAAAATTTATCTGAAGTTGTTG
>BLSH010045070.1:1076285-1086326 GCA_018402905.1 Glandirana rugosa | reverse complement strand
ATATTTTTTTTTTTTGCAATCTTAAAGTTGTAACTAAGGTACTGTCATAGGGATGAAACACTAATGGCACATAGAGTTACAAAAACTTAAAGTGGAACTAAACTCTCCTATTCTATTTAGCCAAGGAAGCTGCCATCTTGGCCTCTGTTTGATCTGTAACTGCCATGGTGCTGCACATGTGATCAGTTATGACACCAGCTATTTGATGGTTTAACGGTTTGGTTGAGAGCACAAGCAAATGTGACAGTTGGTATGCTCGGCATGCCAGGAATGTGACTTGTTGAAACTGTTAAATCACTAGGTTTAGTTCCACTCTAAACATATGTGTTAATGAGGCATATGTAGCATACGTCTGCAGGGTATGCTTCTGATTTTAGTGCTTATCAGACCACACACACATATATATATATATATATATATATATATATATATAAATTGCAGTATAGTTGCACTTCTACAGCATCTGGTACAGCATTCTTTGGAAACACAATACAGTATCATTACTTTTAAGCCCATTTACTCTACAACAGTTCAGACTTTTTCCTGAAATGCTTTAGGCCTTGTTCACATGGAGTGCATTATACTGTATGCCTGTGCAGAGCCATGTTTACGGGGATGTACAGGTGTTCCATAAATCCCAGTGCAGGCAGTCCATTGATGTTGTGTGGGTGCGTGTCCCCAAACTCACCCAGTCTGTGTTCGGGGACACGCACCCACACAGATGTTATATTGGGACACAGCGACTGTGTCAGTGCAGCCACTGTGTCCCAATTGACATTAGAGGGACTTCCTGCACAGGAATGCATAGAACATCTGTACAGTATACTACACTGTGTGAGCAAGGCCTTAACCACTTCAGCCCCGGAAGGATTTTCCACATTAGGACCAGAGCACTTTTTGCGATTCGGCACTGCATTGCTTTAACTGACAATTGCGTGGTCGTGCGGTGTTGAACCCAAACGGAATTTGCGTCCTTTTTTTCCCACCCATAGAGCTTTCTCTTGGTGGTATTTGATCACCTCTGCGTCATTTCTGATCGCCGCTATAAACAAAAGAAGAGCGACAATTTTACAAAAAAAACAAACAAACAAATTTCTTACTTTTTGCTAAAATACAAATCCCAAAAAAAAAAATAAAAAAAATTTTTTTCCATCGGTTTTGGTCGATTTCTATTCTTCCTCATATTTTTGGTTAAAAAAAATCGCAATCTGCGTTTATTGATTGGTTTGCGCAAAAGTTGCCGCGTTTACGGATGATGAGAATTCATTTCTGGGGTTTTTTATTTATTTATTTATTTTTTACTAGTGATGGTGATCTGCGATTTTTAGCGGTACTGCGATATTGCAGCGTACATGTCGGATCATTTTGACACTTTTTTGGGATCATTGGCATTTATACAGCTATCAGTGCTATAAAAATGCACTGATTACTGTGTAAATGCCATTGGCAGTAAAGTAAACCTGCAGGGGGCGCTCAAAGGGTTAACTGTGTTCCCTGGGCGTGTTCTAACTGTGTGTGGGCTGCCCTGGCTGGGGGAAGGAGGTGATCACAGCTTCCATATACAGGAAGCCTGTGATCATAGCCCTTCCCCCTCTATGAGAACGGAGATCCGTGTTTACTTACACGGACCTCCGTTCTTTCACTGCGGGGGGCATTGCAGGTAGCTGGCGGCGATCGAGTCCGCCCTACCCGCTCCCTGGCCCCCCCGAACACGTCATTTGATGGCAGTTTGCGATATCGAGCCACTTTGTCGCCGCCAGACTGCGGTCGGCAAGTGGTTAAAGTGGTTCTAAATTCAGATTTACAAATAACTGGTATCCCCTCTGTTGTATGAAGATATAAGGTACTGTGTGTTTAATTTTCTAAAATTCTAATCCTAAATACCTTTTTGAACAGCTCTGCTGTGCAGTCACGTGACCTCCCTCCGCTCTCCTTCCCCGATCTAAGGAGAGCAGCGGGAGGGGCTGAGATTCCCCTCTGCCATCAACCAGCAGATGGAGATCATGTGACTGCACAGCAGCGCTATGCAAGAAGGTATTTAGGATTATAATTTTAGAAAAACTGACACACACTACTTTATATCTTCAGACAACAGAGGGGATGCCAGTTATTTGTAAATCTTACTTTACAGCCACAGTAACTAATGGCAGAAGGACGGGGGTGGGTGGGGGGATAGGCTCTCACACACAGCCAGATGCCAAAGGCATGTAAAATGACCTCAGTATCATAGATCAGCAGCAATTTTTACCATGGTCAGTACATCTAGGAGGACACAAAAACAAGCAGGATCAACCAGGTATTTTAAAAAATAGAATGGGACAAATGACACTGCAGAAGCGCTGTGGTATTTATCATGCTTTAAAAGAACAGAAGCGCTTTTTTTTTTCTTTTTAGGGTTACAACCGCTTTAAAGAGCCACTTCGATGCTGATTGATTTGGTGTGTCATCCTCTTCATTTGTTCTATTGACCATTGCCACAAGTACAAAATAAGTGCGAAATCTAGTGGGAACACTTGATCCAGTGAATTCCCCTTCCTGTTGTGTTATGAATGAGTTTTTAATATTTTTCTAATCTTTCCAAAACATCAAAAACAAAGAAAATGTAAAACATTGAAATTTGCATTTGTAAACAAGCATATTTGAGCAAACCCTTGTCAATAATTCACATAAGGTAAGGGAACTGCTAGGTGTAGCTGCATCACTTTTTTTGTCCCAGTTGTCTTTGTTCTAGTTCTGTAAATGAGGTCCAGTAATCGTACAGAGCACCTAATTAGAAGCTTGCTCACAGCTATCATTAAAAAAATTAAATGCAAATCAGACATAATGAAAGACCTTTAATGAAAGCAAAAACATAAACTAGCCTTCTTAAATGAAAAAGATTAACCAGTTAGTTATGCAGAAAAGGAGTGTTAATTACCATGAAATAACGATCAGTCATTCCCTAGTAAAAGTGTCTCGGCAATAATGTTAGCAGTACATCTTCATTTCATTAGAAAAAACTGAAACCATACTGTGAGTAGGAGACAGTTATTTCCTGTGGCTGTGGGAAAATGCTTTCTACAGTTGTATTAACTGGTATTAGATTTTTTTATATGATGTGTGCAAATTATTCTGGAGTTTCTTAATAAGTGCATTTTGGGACAAAAGACTGCAACAATGTTATAAGACAATTTACATCACTAATAAATTATTATTATTATACAGGATTTATATAGCACCAACAGTTTACGCAGCGCTTTACAACTTGAGGGTAGACAGTACAAATACAATACACTTAAATACAGTAGGAATCAGAGGGCCCTACTCGCTAGAGCTTACAATCTAAGATATATATATATATATATATATATCTCACAAAAGTGAGTACACCCCTCACATTTGTGTAAATATTTTATTATATCTTTTCATGTGACAACACTGAAGAAATGACACTTTGCTACAATGTAAAGTAGTGTGTATACAGCTTGTATAACAGTGTCAATTTGTTGTCCCCTCAAAATAACTCAACACACAGCTATTAATGTGTAAACCGCTGGAAACAAAAGTGAGTACACGCCTAAGTGAAAATGTCCAAACTGGGCCCAAAGTGTCAATATTTTGTGTGGCCACCATTATTTTCCAGCACTGTCTTAACTCTCTTGGGCATGGAGTTCACCAGAGCTTCACAGGTTGCCACTGGAGTCCTCTTCCACTCCTCCATGACGACATCACAGAGCTGGTGGATGTTAGAGACCTTGCGCTCCTCCACCTTCCATTTGAGGATGCCCCACAGATTCTCAATAGGGTTTAGGTCTGGAGAAATGCTTGGCCAGTCCATCACCGTTACCCTCAGCTTCTTAAGTAAGGCAGTGGGCATCTTGGAGGTGTGTTTGGGGTTGTTATCATGTTGGAATACTACCCTGTGGCCCAGTCTCCAAAGGGAGGGGATCGTGCTCTGCTTCAGTATGTCACAGTACACGTTGACATTCATGGTTTCCTCAATGAACTGTAGCTCCCCAGTGCCGGCAGCACTCATGCAGCTCCAGACCATGACACTCCCACCACCATGCTTGACTGTAGGCAAGACACACTTGTCTTTGTACTCCTCACCTGGTTGCCGCCACACACGCTTTACACCATCTGAGCCAAATACGTTTATCTTGGTCTCATCAGACCACAGGACATGGTTCCAGTAATCCATGTCCTTAGTCTGCTTGTCTTCAGCAAACTGTTTGCGGGCATTCTTATGCATCATCTTTAGAAGAGGCTTCCTTCTAGGACAATAGCCATACAGACCAATTTGATGCAGTGTGCAGCGTATGGTCTGAGCACTGACAAGCTGACCCCCCACCCCTTCAACCTCTGTAGCAATGCTGGCAACACTCATACGTCTATTTCCCAAAGAAAACCTCTGGATATGATGCTGATCATGTGCACTCAACTTCTTTGGTTGACCATGGCAAGGCCTGTTGTGAGTGGTGGAACCTGTTCTGTTCAGCTGCTGTGTGGTCTTGGTCACCGTGCTGCAGCTCAGTTTCAGGGTCTTGGCAATCTTCTTATAGCCTTGGCCATCTTTATGTAGAGCAACAATTCTTCTTTTCAGATCCTTAGAGAATTCTTTGCCATGTTGTGCCATATTGAATTTCCAGTGACCAGTATGAGAGTGAGAGTGATAACACCGAATTTAACACACCTCCCCATTCACACCTGAGACCTTGTAACACTTAGTCACATGACACCGGGGAGGGGAAAAGGCTAATTGGGCCCAATTTGGACATTTTCACTTAGGGGTGTACTCACTTTTGTTGCTAGTGGTTTAGGCATTAATGGCTGTGTTTTGAGTTATTTTGAGGGGACAGTAAATGTTACACTGTTATACAAGCAATAGACTCATTACTTTGTAGCAAAGTGTAATTTCTTCAGTGTTGTCACATGAAAATATATAATAAAAGATTTAGAAAAATGTGAGGGGTGTACTCCCTTTTGTGACTCTGAAAATAAAGCATGGAACAAATGAACAGTTGGACATAAAGAAGGAATCATGAAATCATTTTCTTTAGCAAAAATTTAATCTAAATTTTTGACTCATCAAAATATTCACCTTTTGCAAATATAGTAGCCGGAAACACTTGTAGCTTTCTTTGTACAACACAAATCAAATATTGTTTGCAACAAAGTTTTTCCCAACCCTGCTGCAAAGGTTCCCGCAAATTTGCTGCACTTGTAGGTTACTTTGCTGTAACCCTTTTGTCCAGTGCATCTCACACCAGCTTGGTGGGGTTTAGGTCTGGAGACTGTGCTGTCCATTACATGATTTGACATTTACTGACTTGTTCTTTTCCTCAAAGGTAGTTCTGATACAGCCTGAACATGTTTGGGGTAATTATCTTGCTGTAGCATGAACCCCTGACCAACTAAGTGTATTCCAGAAGGTACTGCATGACGCTGCAAAATGCTGTGGTAGTAGTTTTGGTTCAGAGTTCCACTCACTGTGTGCACGTCTTTGACCCTGGATCCAGCAAGAGCCCCAGACCATCATGCTTCCTCCTCCATGTTTGACAGTTGGTGTCACACACCGAAGAGCCACCCTTTCACCTACTTGACGGGTGTACAAACGGCTGCTGGGTAAATTCACTTGCAAAGTGAACAACCTGTTCGCCTTTAGTAAACCAACTCCATGGTGTGCCTACTTGTATATTAAGGCAATTACTCTGGCAACCTGTAGTGCCCATTGGTTCATGAAGGCCAATGATGATAAAGGACAGCTGACTCAATATCGAGGTGTAATTGCAGTATTCAGAGCAGTGAAGCTGCACCCAAATTAAGTGTTTATAAGGAAGTATACATCTAAAATATAATGAATAGAATGTTGCAAAATGTTGTTTTGACTTGAAACAGTAACACAGAATGTGTTACATTCCATTGTTCTGAGTATACAGACGATATGACTTTGCACAAAAGCCTTTGTACATATTAATATTACTAATCCTATTCATATTTTTTTCATGTATGAATGATATCAATGAATGCTTTACTGTATAGTTGTATAGCTGGGATGTTTACTATCTTGCAGTCATCTTTCAAATGTGTCAAAGGGTTTTTTTTATATAGAAGTCAGAGAAATAAAAATACTTCACTTGAAAAAGATACAAAAAATATTTCAGTACTCGGAAGTAGGTTACTAACATAGTTACAAGGTTGGTAAGGTAGGATAAAGACATCAGACCATCCAGTTCAACCTGTGTAGGTGTGTGAGTGTGTGCGTGTGTAGAAAAATCATTTCCTGTATCTTTGTATATTATTTTCGTTAAGATGCATGTCCCAGAGTCTTTTAAAACTATCCATACTTCCTGCCGACATCACCGATTGTGGAAGAGAGTTCCACATCCTAACTGCACTGACAGTGAAAACCCCCTTTTTTAAGTGGTTAAACCGCTTCTCTTCCAGTCTCATCATGTGGCCCCGTCTCCTCTTACACTCCCTGAGACTGTAAAGTTTCATACTTACGCTGGGATCATCTTTGCAATATTTGTATATTGCTATCATATCTCCTCTTAAGTGTCTCTTCTCCAGTGAGAATAAATTTAGTACTTGTTGTCGTTGCTCATAATTGAGGACATTCAGTCCTTATATTAATTTAGTTGCCCTTCTCTGAACTCTCTCCAGCTCTAGCATATCCCTTCTGAGGATTGGTGACCAGAACTGGACGGAATACTCTAGATGTGGCCGAACCAGAGCTTTATAAAGTGGCAGAATAATCACTTTATCTTTGGAGTAAATTCCCTTTTTAATGCATGCTAATATTCTCATAGCTTTGGTAGCCGCAGCTTGACACTGCATGCTATTGCTCAGTCTGTACTAACAATCGCTCATTGAACAAAGTTAGGCCTCAGGTACACTACAGCTCCTAAACTCGAATTTAGGAAATTTTGCCATTTTCTTTTCCAAAGCTCCTAAAGTCAAATGCATAAAAGCCTGTGTCCATGTACGCGTAGGCTTTTAGGATAGTTTAGGTGTTGCTGTGGTTAGGTGAGGCTCAACTTCCCTCTCCTGAACGCAGAAGAATCTCGTTCAGGATAGGACCGTTTTGAACTCTGCTCCACAAAATGCGTCAAAATCGTGGTGTGATTTTTTTGCTTTCCCGCGGCTGCTGTCAAAGTAGTTTAAGTGTACATGAAGCCCTTAGACTGCCTCAAAGATAGATTTTCTCCTTACGTTCACTGACAGACGCAGCTCTCCATTGACTTTGTGGGGTTTTATGTTCGTCCCACTAGGAGTTAACTAGGCAGGTATAGCTCTCCAGTTTCAATGCCTAGTTCGCAAGGAGTTGACCTGGCTTCCCTATAGGGAACTGCGGTCCTGTTATGACCATTTTTTTTTTTTTTTTTTTTTTACTGCAATCAAGATGATCTGCTATCAAGAAGCCGGTCGGGGCATAGAGAGTCCTGGAGCTCTGTACTTTCCCCAACCTGGCCCACATGATGCGAAGCCAGTCCCACTATGGGGACCCGCCACATCTTACCCGTTCCGTGCGGGAGGCCCGGGGTGGAATTCCCCTGTTGGTCCCCTTTACCGATGCGTTCGGCAGGGCGACGTTGGGCCTGCAGCATACCGCCATCAAGGGCGCAAAGTCTGCATTCGGGTGGCTACCGTGGCGTTGGACCGGTAAGTGAGCTCCCTGCCTTCCCCCTGTTACAGGGTGTGAAGAGGGCCCGACGTCCGCAAACTCATGATTTTCACGGTGACAGCAGCTTGTCCGGGGTAGCCACCGGTGGGATCAGCTCTCCATCTTGCCCCCTGCCACACCTCGCCCCCCCCCCCCCAGCACCGTGCGACCGTTCGGCCTTCTCGTCCGGATCGCCATGCGGCGTTCGGCCGCCATTTTGCGGCGGACCATCGCCATTTTGCCGTAGCCACGGACATTTTCAGTCTATGGGGCTTTACCTCTAGCGCTCGGAGCGGCCATTTTCGGTACTGCACGTTGCCTGAGAGGGGTGTTCGGCCTCTAGTGTTTCCTGGTGGCCATTTTCACTGCATGCTCTGCACATTCTACACGTGGCTGCAGCTTCTCTCTCTCCTCTCAAGAAATGACGATCTGCGCCAGCAAGGCAGCGGAACTGCAAGTATAGCTGGGCTCCCTCCGGGTGCTGGTGGTGGTGGGGTGCTGTCCTCTGACTACCTGTGGGTGTGTGGCTGTGTGCGGGGCGTCCCTTCCATCCCTGTGTCATTACTGGCAATGGCTGATCTCCCTGCTGAACCTGCTGAGGTGGCATCAGCAGACACGCAGTCTGACCAAGGGGCTTTTCTCAACCAGCTACGGGCTGTTTTCACTGAGTTTTTTTCCACGTGGGGACGCCGCTCCGCGGGTCCCCAGGAAGCGTCCCCCTCCCCCTCCTTTATCCTCAGGGGAAGATTCTGAGCCGGAGGTGGCTTCCAGGGTCTCAGGGACCCCGGGGGACCTGTCTGATGAGGAGACGGGTGGTGACAGTGTGTTAACTGAGGGGGACCAGGGGCCAGCTGCTGACCAAGAAAAAGTGCTGGTTGCCGCTATTATCGCTGGCATTCGCACTAAGTTGCAGCTGGATCAAGATGGCGAATTGCGATCTGCTTATGTGTGCGGTTCTTCCAGGCCCCCAAGACCTATCCTTACAATTAATTTTTTGACCATTTCCTATTTCGTGAATGGCAGCACCCTCAGCGTTCCTCCTCACTGACTACACGTTTTGCTGTACGCTATCCCTTTGAGGAGAGCTTCCTAAACAAATGGGAATCACCTGTGGTGGATCCACCTATTGCACGCCTTACCAAGGTGACTACCATTCCTATGGAAGGAACTCCTTCCTTCAAGGATCCCGCTGATAGAAAGACAGAGGCACTTTTGAAGTCCCTGTTCTTGAATGCGGGCTCTGCTGTGCGGCCTGCTTTGGCTGCGGCCATGGCAGCGCAGCATCTCTCTGAATGCATGGAGGAACTTAGGAAGGACCTGGTAGGCGGTCGCCTGATGTAGGCACCGCAGAAGGCTGAGTTTTTACTCCAGGGGATTAATTACCTCTGTGATGCGGCTGTGGATGTTCTGCCTTTGCTGTCCAGAATATCGATATCGGCCGTCAGACTTTGTAGAATTCTTTGGCTGCGTTCCTGGTCGGGTGACCATGCTTCCAAAAGAGGTTTGGCTGACCTCCCTTTTCAGGGTAGGCGCCTATTTGGCTGGCGTCTTGATGAAATCATCAAGGATTTCACGGGGGGTAAGAGTACCTTCCTTCTGGAGCCCCGTAGGCGTGAGTTTCGCCGCAGACAGGAGCCTTCTACGTCGGGTCAGAAGAAGCCTTTTCGTGCCTCAGGCGCGGCAAGCAAAGGGACCCGTTCCAGTAAGGTCGCTGCAGGGGCCGGACGTCGGCAGTGGCAGCGCAAACCAGAAAAGACGGAAGACAAGTCTTCCTCGGCCTGATGGGGGACGTCTTCGGGGGTTCGCAGATCGGTGGCTGGCTCACATTTCCGACCGATGGGTCCGGGAGGTGGTGTCCACCGGGAGGCCCTCTTAGACCAGGGAACGATTGTACCGGTTCCCCCAGGAGAGAGGTTTCGAGGTTTTTACTCGAATCTTTTTGTGGTGCCCAAGAAAGGGGACGGATTTCGGCCAATCCTGGACCTGAAGGCCCTGAACAAGTTTGTCAGGGCGCGAAAGTTCCGGATGGAGTCTGTTCGGTCGGTTGTGGCCGCCCTTCACCAGGGGGAATTCTTGGCATCATTGGACATAAAGGATGCGTACCTCGACTGTTTGAACAAGTCCCGGAAGTCCAGGTCCTAACCGGCTTTAGGCAGGGGAAAGAACCCGTGGTGTTTTTCTAAGCTCATTTTTGGAGCTTTGGAGAGAGGACCCCCTTGGCCATGTTAGCAAGGGACCAGATTCTCCCGGAGGGCCACCTGTGGTGGAGGGCCTGGGTAGCCAGCCTTTACACTCGGTCGGTGGCTAGACGCTTGGGGGCTTCTGCAGGGGGTAGTCCGGCTCCTTCTGAACAGAAGGCAGAAAAGACCAAACGCGACGGTGACGGCTGCAGGCCG
>BLSH010045070.1:1058361-1074364 GCA_018402905.1 Glandirana rugosa | reverse complement strand
ATCCTTTTCTCCGAGTTCACTGACAGACGCAGCACCCACCCCTCTGGGCTCTGTTTTGGTACGGCTTGTGTACGAACTGAAGAGCTATACTGTGAGGGGGTTTAATGTAGGAAGAGAGGACGGCCCCCAGGGGAGGGGCCAGCTGATTCTTTTCCCTGCCTAGTTAACTCCTAGTGGGACGAACATAAAACCCCACAAAGTCAATGGAGAGCTGCATCTGTCAGTGAACTCGGAGAAAAGGATTTTACGGTAAGTTTTAATAAAATCCCTTTATTCTCATCCACATATAAAACCTTTTGACAATCTGTTGGTTGCCCGTCTGCTGAATAGTTGATCATTATCTTTCCTCCTGTTGATTGATTGACAGCAGGGGGGGTTGGCAATTTATTTATCTACATTTTGTCTGCTAGGTAGTCATCTGCCAGTACGTAGTTGCTCCTTCATCACTTGATCACTTGCTTTTTTCTGTTACTGCTGGGCCTCCTACAGCTTCTCCTTCAATCTACTACTTTACACCCATTGGTGCTGATTCCTATTGTTTAGCCTCCTCTTGGTGTTCCTCTACTCCGAACCCTCCTCCTTTTTCTCAACATGTACATTGTTAATTGTATCAAATTATTATTTGTTTTGGACCGCAAGAAAAGAGGAGAAAATTTTTATGAGTAGGATTGAAAATGTTTCTCAAACAAATTTCTAACAATGAATGTGTGTGTGTGTTCAGGAAATTACATTAATGTCAAAATTGAATGTTAAAAGCAAATGAAATTTTAAAGTACTTTTGAGCAACATTCATCAAATATACTGATGAGAATCTTAATCGAAACATATAAAAATCTGCCAGCTTCAGTGTTGCCTTAATTAATCCTGTTCATGCCAACCTACAGAACTTGCTTCCTATGCAGCTCTTACAGTTGTGCTCATAAGTTTACACACCCTGGCAGAATTTGATTTCTTGGCCATTTTTCAGAGAATATGAATGATAACAAAAAAACCTTTCTTTCACTCATAGTTAGTGTTTGGCTGAAGCCATTTATTATCAATCAACTGTGTTTACTCTTTTTAAATCATAATGACAACAGAAACTACCCAAATGACCCTGATCAAAAGTTTACATACTCTGGTGGTTTTGGCCTGATGACATGCACACAAGTTGACACAAAGGGGTTTGAATGGCTATTAAAGGTAATCATCCTCACCTGTGACCTGTTTGCTTGTAATTAGTGTGTGTGTATAAAAGGTCAATGAGTTTCTGGACTCTTGACAGATTCTTGCATCTTTCATCCAGTGCTCCACTGACGTTTCTGGATTCTTAGTCATGGGGAAAGCAAAAGAATTGTCAAAGGATCTGCGGGAAAAGGTAGTTGAACTATATAAAACAGGAAAGGGAAATAAAAAAGATATCCAAGGAATTGAGAATGCCAACCAGCAGTGTTCAAACTCTAATCAAGAAGTGGATAATGAGGGGTTCTGTTGAAACCAAACCATGGTCAGGTAGACTAACTCAAAATTTCAGCCACAACTGGGGGTTTTTGTCAAGAGGAATGGGCAGCTTTACCATCTGAGAAGATAAAGAGCCTCATCCACAAATGCCACAAAATACTTCAAGCTGTTATTGATGTTAAAGGGGACAATTAAGCTAAATTTTGGTTTCATCACTCCAAATTACTTTGTGCCAGAAGGTTTCAGGCTTATCTCTGTGCTGTTTGGGTATTTTAAGCGAGATAGTAGTAATGGCTTTCTTCTGGCGACTCGACCATGCAGCCCATCTTTCTTCAAGTGCCTCCTTATTGAGCATCTTGAAACAGCCGCACCACATGTTTTCAGAGTCCTGTATTTCACCTGAAGTTATTTGTGGGTTTCTCTTTGCATCCCAAACAATTTTTATGGCAGTTGTGGCTGAAATTTTAGTTGGTCTACCCTGACCGTGGTTTGGTTTCAACAGAACCCATCATTTTACACTTCTTGATTAGAGTTTGAACAATGCTGATTGGCATTCTCAATTCCTTGGATACCTTTTTATATCCCTTTCCTGTTTTATACAGTTCAACGACCTTCTCCTGCAGATCCTTTGACAATTCTTTTGCTTTTCCCATGACTCAGAATCCAGAAACCTCAGTGCAGCAGTGGATGAAAGATGCAAGGATCTGTCAGGAGTCCAGAAACTCACTGACCTTTTATACACACACACACTAATTACAAGCAAACAGATCACAGGTGAGGATGGTTACCTTTAATAGCCATTCAACCCCCTTTGTGTCAACTTGTGTGCATGTTATCAGGCCAAAATCTCCAGGGTATGTAAACTTTTGATCAGGGTCATTTGGGTAGTTTCTGTTGTCATTATGATTTAAAAAGAGTAAATACAGTTGATTGATAATAAATGGCTTCAGCCAAACACTAACCATGAGTGAAAGAAATGTTTTTGTGTTATCATTTATATTCTCTGAAAAATAGCCAAGAAATCATAAATTCTGCCAGGTTATGTAAACTTATGAGCACAACTGTATGTTTTGTTATTTGTACCGTTGTTTTTATCTTCTGAATCTCACCTTTTGGCCAGTTTCTATATCTAGTTTACTGGGATGACAGATTTTCTTTTTTCTTATTTTTCTTTCTTTTCTTTTTTTTATTATGGACAATTACCATATATTGGCAAGAAGGAAAAAGAAAAAAGCCAAACTAAATTGTACAAACACCTGAACCCTCTGAACAGTAATAAACCTTATAAATTGTCACCACATTGAACCATCTAAAGGAGAGAAGTAAAAGAGAAAAATTAAGCCACCCCACCTTGGCATGGCATTTTTCTGCTGTAAGGCAAAGATCCTATGCTCGTCATGATATGCCCACCTCTGGGAAGGATGGTGATACTAATAACACCCCACCTCAGTCTACCTGACCTCTCATGGTGTCCAAAAGGGTTTGATGCTCAGAAGTGTGTAGAAACTCATACCATTGGAACCACTTCAAACTGAATTTTTCACAATTATCCTTCTCATTAGCGATTAGCAATTCCCCATCCAGTATATTTCATTTATTTTTGCAACCACTGTACCACTGAAGGGGCTTGTCATTTCCAACAGGCTGCAATAAACTACAAGCTGCATTGATTAGCACCTGGAGTCTGTATCTATAGTAAGCTACAATTGAATCGGTTTATTGGTACAGCAGGAAGAGGGCCGGTTCCAATTGGAGTGACCGGTCTGTAACTTTTTGTGTGATACAGAGAACTTTCGCCTCATACCTTATCACAAGGCCAAAAGACATTTAACAGGTTCCTGATGGCCTTCCCTCATCTCCAGCATAGGTTAGAGCTTGAACATTTTGCTCAAATAAGAATTTTAAAACCCAGGGCCAAACCTAGAGCAGATTGATGTTTGGTAAGAAGATTGAAATATTCTAATGACCTTGTTCCAGAGTAAACGAGATCTGGAGAACCCATTCCCACTTCCAAACATACAACGGTCAATAACCTGGCACTGGTGAAATAAGCATGTCATTGGTGAGTGAGATTGCATGTCTAAGAGGCTCTGAGGAATTGCAGAGCTGTCCAAATAGAGTTGGAGTACACACACAAACTGATCTTGTTAGAAGTAATGAAAAGCAATGAAACAATCAAATTTTGGTCCAGAGTTTGAGTAGCTAGCACAGGATCAGGGGCCAGCAATTCCATGTTAGCCCATATATTAGCCACCACAAACTGGTGTGCTTGACATAACTTCTGCTTCACCAGGTTACAGAGGGACAAATTCTCCAGCCCTGGATGAAAACCAGATTTCCAAAAATTGGAAAAAAAAAAGGTTGAAGGGGTCAGAGATATCGCCTTATCCGTAATCCCTTTCTGAAAAATACCCCATGTCACTCCTATAGTAGGATGAGACTTGATAACTTGCGGTACTGCCTCAGCACATCATGGGAGAGTAGCCAGAGGGATTGACGATGTGGCTTGTTCAATAGCCACCCACTGTTTCTGAGAGCTATGATTCAGCCAATCCAGCGCCCTGGCTAAATGGCATGCTTCCTGATAGCGAAACACATCTGGGAGAGCCACCCCCCCCCCCCCATTTTCTGCAATCGAAGGATAGACTGAGATAGTCTAAGTGATTTTGTTGGCCCTTAAAAACTGAACAAAAGCTCTATTCACCTGTTTCAGAAAAGACAAATGAATGTGGACTGGAAGTGCTTGTAGAAGATATACGCATCATGGCATAATATTAATTGTTAATATATTACACCTGTCAAACCATAAAAAAAAAGTCTGCCAGCTGTGCAGGTATCCCTTGATTTGTTGAAGGGGAGGAAAATCAGGCATATAGGTAAGAGAAACCTCTTTAGGTTTGTTGGTTCCTAAAATAATCAGATTTTCATTTTTACTTTTATGCCTGGCTACTGGACTTCTGTATGAACTTTTGGCTTAAAGGGTTTGTTGGCCCCTTGGCATTGTTTACACTCTCTAGTTCTAATATATATATATTTTTTCCATCATTGGATAAAATCTATTTTATCATCTTAAAAATCTGATGCTCTTTTTGGATTTCCTCAAGTACCAAAAATACATACAATTTCAGCCAACCAAAGGTCGCTGCTAGAGATGAAGTATGCTTCAGCAGGACTTTTGCATATATATTTTTTGCCTATACAGTATATTTATTTTTTTGTAAACACATTTCTCAGTGGTAATATTAAGGAAATGGCACAAGGGAAAAAGCTATTTTTTGTGAAACGGAAAAAAATTTAACAATAAATTTTGGTTTCAAACCTGGATAAACGTGTGTGTGTGTGTGTGTGTGTGTGTATATATATATATATTTGTTTTTGTGTTAATTGTCCATGCTAGGTCTGTCATTTTGTCGATGCACGAGTATTTAAATAGTTAAATGTAAAATACAGAAAATATATTTAACAGCTTCTTTTGACTTTTCTTTATGTAACGGCTTTACAACAAAACAGCATTATCTTGATACCCACTCATAGGCTAGCAGAAAATAGTTTTCTTTTTTTGCCATGGGAACATTACCAGCGCAGAAAAGTATGTATTCAAGATACATTTCAAGGTCAAGGTTTTATTTAGTCTGCAACAGACTCTTGACAAAACACTGACGTATACCCTCCAGTGTAATAGTCAGTCTACATACATTGCAACAAATGCATGCATCTTAAAACTAGTAGAGGAATGCCGTTCTTTAACTGCAGAATTATTTTTGATAACTAGTGCTTTATGTAAAGGATGAATGATAATGATAGATCCATGGTAAAGACCAAAGTTTTTGGAAAACCCCTCCTTCCAGCAATTTACCTTTTTTTTTTTATATATATATATATATATATATATATATATATATATATCTCAATGAAGTATTTCATTTCCACAATCTACCTTTTATTAATCAGTTTTGACCATTATTGATAAGATTAGATGGGCACCATCAAAGCAAGAGATGTTTCTTGTTGCACTATTTATTAAACTGGGTGGTTGATAATGGTTGAAATAATTTATTCTGGAGCTAAAATGAAAAAAGTTGCTAATGATTGGGTATTATGGTGATTGTAAACACTCTTCTATGTAGGTAGCGTGGGGGAAATGGGTGGCATTGCAAAAGAGGCTGCCAGTCAGAAGTGTGTAATGTTAGTAGGACAGGGATCGAGTGTGTGTAATATACATAGAACAGTGGTCAGTTGTATATAATGTACATAGGGCAAGGGTCAGGTGTGTTTTATGTACATCGTGCATGGGTCAAGAGCAGTGGTGGCTAGTGATCAATATTTTAAAGGGGGGGCCGCAAACAAACCCCCCCTCCGTAAGGAGGCTCCTTGCTCTAGCTGCACCAGGAGAAGAGCCAGGAACAGACGGGTGACAGTCATGGACCGGATGCCGTTCAAGGCATCGTTTGTCTTGCATCATCCTCCTCCTCTCTCGGGCGTTGATGCTCAGCCTCAGGGAACTCTGCTCCTTGCTGACGACCTGTGTTTACTGTTTTTCTGCCTCTTCGTAATGTCCTCTGTGAGCTCCAAAAACACTGCTTTTCTCTCTCGCTTCCATTTGTTTGGATTGAGCATTGCACAATAGTTGCATTCATAGGTACTGCTCTAATCCCATAGTCCCTAGTCCATCTTGGGAGCCAATGTTCGTAGATACAGTGGAACCATGGAGAATTATGGTATCTGCCCTCTAACAGGAAGTAAGATCACAGCAACATTAAAGGAATTTGGAGAAGGCCTAGAACTTTTTTTTATTTATGAATACAAAATTGAATATAATTAAATTTTTTTTTTAACCAGATTTTAATGTCACTTTAAGTTTTTGCTTAGACCACTGATTCCTCCTCTCCTGATCCACCCAAATGTTGCTATGGCAGGTGGGCACCAAGCTGGCAGATGCAGAAGATGTGGGGCATGTACCCTGTCTGATGCTAGTTATGCCCCAGAGATTTGCCATGGCTGGCCCGAGTTTCCTTAAATCTGTGTAGAGCACAATTTAATCTCAAAGCTATCAAGGAATTCTGGAGTGAAATATGCTGCCCAGTGTCAGAAAGCTCTGTCTCAGTCACAGGTTGTGTGTCCTCCAATAGGAAATTACCCAAAACACAACTAAAAGCATTCTGGAATGGTTAAGAGCAAAACGGACTATTCTGAAGCAGCTCTCTGAGCCCTGATCTGAATCTTATTAAACATCTATGGAAAGAGCTGAACCGTGCATCTGTAGAATGCACCCGTCAAGCCTGAGACACAGGTTAAGCAGTTCCTGAAGAAGAGCTGGTCAAACTGCCTTTTGTCAGGAGCGAAAGTCTCAATAAAACGGGCCATAGATAGTAAAATTTTCTTTCCTGCAACCACGGGTTGTGAGTGGTAATTGCCTCTAACAGAGACCCGAATAGCAGTAAAACTGGACAGGGGTTCTAACTAGGAATAGCCATTTTGGCTAAAGATCTACTTTAATTGCTTACATGTAAAGCATATGTTTGTATGTGGATGCCAGCTGCTGTATAAACCACATACTTTACATACATACATACATACATACATACATTAGAAATTTAGAGTTGCTTGGAAGGGTTTTTAAAAATTCAGGGCAATCTTTCTGCATTAATTGTTCCTAGAATGCAATCAGACCTTTACTTTAAACTTAAATAGCCAACAATGAAAAACAGTCAGTGTTTTGCACAATGACTTAAAAATGAAGTCATCAATGGAAAAGAAAATGATCTTCTATGACAATGACAACTTGAAACATAATTTGAATTTGTTTTAGTATAAAGCCTTTGCCCAACCATTTCAGCCATGGATCTGGCCTACTATACAAAGATCAACCTAATTTTGATTAACTGCTATTCATTGTAGAGTTCTGTTGCAGTGTGGCTCATTTAAAATCTATTTCAGCAGACCTTTGGAAAATAGTTCATATGACTGGATACGTTTACAAAAGGATATGCTGGGTTCACACTATTGCGAATTGGATGCGGGTTACCCATGGAACCGGTTCACATATCTCCGCTCAACTCCGGCGAGAATTTGCACAGGAGCCTTGTGCGTTTTTTGTTATGTTTTTCAGGTATCATTCAGCCAAAAATTCGAGCTGGAATCGGACCTGAAATGGTGAACCAGGACGCAACGGACCTCTGCTGTGAGCTGCATGCGAAGATAGTGTGAACCCAGCCTTAAATATTATAGCCTTCACCAATCAACAGACAGGAGAAATTCAACATTGTTGTTACTTTACCTAAGAGCCAATCTTCTGCAAATATCATTCCAAATACAATGCAATCTTCAAACAGATGGCAAAATGTTAGACTTAATCATAAGGATTGGTGGACATTTTTACAGTTGGTAATAACTGGGTTTACAGTGTCCACTTTCATATGACATCATCACCATCCTCTTCTGGGGCAGATGATATTTTGAAGGCCACCTTATAAGCCCACAAATTTGAGGGCCCCTGCTGGAATTGTGAGTGCCAAGTCAACCTACAATGATGGATTTAGAGGTTGTGGTCATTTCAGAGACATGTACCACATATGGTGGTCCTGTTCTATATTGATTCGTTTTTGGTTCAGAATCTTTGATATGCCCTGTGCACTTTCACGTATTAGTCTTGAAGAATACATGGCTAGCCTAAAGCTTGGCCAAAGATGGATTGAAAATCATCTAGTTCAGCAAGGACAAGCTGAATTGCAATCCATCAATTGCTGTTCCTGTTCAGGAGAAGTCCATCGAATGATTAGCTTTGAACTGGAATGTTGGAAATTTTTTCTTTTGTAATCAGCTCTGCAGGCAGTGGGCTGCAGCACTGATCAGTGTATTCTGAAAGCGGAGGATTCCCTGCTGTCAGAGTACAATAGCACATCCATCTCAAATGTGTGTATGGGGAAATCAGTGTTTTTTTGTTGTTTTTTTTGATGTGCCTGACTGCTGTTGAAAACCCATCAATATGTATACCCAAAACTATATGGCCAGCTTTACACCACTGTAATATTGACTGCTTATCCTTGCAGCAGTCGAAACATACTTTTCTTGGCTGTGAAACAAACCTTAGTGAAAACATGGAAAAAATAGTGTAAAAATGTAAAAATAAAATATCTTCGTATAATTGTACTGTACAGGGCACAGGCTTCATTTTCATAGACCCTGGGTTATAGGCTGGCATCTTCAGATGAGTGGACACTGGCATAGGTAACTTGACCATCATGAATTAAATCATATAATGCAGCAGATCAATAGTCCATAAAGAGTCTTGAAATGTTTACTGTAGAAATAGAAAAAAAAACATCCCCAGAAATCCCTCCAACCATTACGAACAGAGCATCAGTCATTCATACATCATAACCTATTTGTAAAGCTTAATACACACTAGTAGTTTTTTTTTTTTTGTTCAGCCCAGTAGGGCTGAATGAAAAAAACAACGAACAGCTCAGGAGGAGCAGCTGTACCAACTATCTGACGTTCGTACAGCGATCTTCCCTTTTCTACTGTGTTCTGACGTGGGCGGCCCTCTGTTTGAACACTCTGGTCAGCTTTCTCAGCCATTGACTGAGAGCGCTGAATGGCAGACCTTTTTCAGTCATGCCCCTTAGACATAAGCCGGCCTGACTCTAGTACACAAAAGCCAAATGTTGGACAGTGTCTATTGAACTGGCCGATGCCCCTAACATTAGGCCCGTGTGTACTAGGCTTTAATGACAAGATCATCACAGGTGCTACACGCGTAGTCACAAATTAGACCATATTGTTCATTTAACACTTTGCTGGAGAACATAGTGTAAGTGATTGACGATTGATAGTGAAACCTGCTCCTCCATATGTATCTCCCTCCTTGTGACAGAGTTCTGTTATTGGATGACAATTTCAGTTGTAGAATATCCATTGATATATGTATGAAAACAAGCATTAGTCCTAGTTCACACCAGATGCAGTTCTGTGCGCTTTTTTCCTGCACTAAAAATGCATACAACGTGTTTTCCATGTATTCCATTGACTTTAGTTCACACCAGTGTAGTTAGTTCCAGTCAGTTTCCGGTGCTGAAAAAAAAAGTAGAGCATGCTGCATTTTTTCTGCACAGAACTGTACTGAAACATAGCAAATTGTATCAATGCACTGGACCTGGTGTGAACTGTAAACAAATCTTTATCATAGCTTACAGGAACAAGGAGGGTACAACTACACACAGAGGAAAAAAACAGTACTTTCTCCCATAACATTACCATAGATAACACACTATAATACTGCAGTGCTACCTAGCAGCATATACAAGTATAATGCATATATATATATATATATATATTTCACAGTACACAGTAAAGTACATGCTGTTGCTTTTTCCAACACCCCTGCTCAACAGCATGTGCTTAGTCAAATTATATTCAGCGTCTTCTGGAAATAACTATGACGATCCTTCAATAAAGGCTTGGTGAGTGCGTCAGCAGTCATCTCCTCTGACGGCAATATGGAATGTTATTAACATCTTGCTCTTCATTGTCCCGAAGTAGGTGATATTTGACATCGATGAGTTTGGTCCTGGGTTTGACCCTTTCTGATTGTGTAAGCTTTATACAACCATGGTTATCTTCAAAAATGGGAATTGGTTTTGACATGTGTACACCAATGTCCACGAAAAGTTGATGAATCCATATTGCTTCATGACATGCATATGCTGCTGCAGTGTGTTCTATTCAGTTGAAGATAGAGCGACAGCTGCTTGCTTTCGACTAGACCAACTTATGTTCCTTCCCCATACTGGAAAATGAATCCACTTGTGGATTTGCAGTCTGTACAGTCCCCGGCCCAGTGAGCATCCACATATCGGACCAGCTTTGGATCTGATGTTGCTAGTAGCTATAACATCATCTGAATTGTTCCTTTGAGGTACTGCATCACTCTCTTCACTGCCTTCCAGTCACGCCGACAGGGAGCTGAGGGTTTCCTGCATAGTATGCCTACTGCTGCGGGTATGTCTGGTCTTGTCACAGTGGCAACATATAGCAGCTTACCGATTTGCTCTGAGATATAGATCATTGCTAGGGAGCAAGTTTAATGCTTCATTGCTCTTTAGATAGCCTGGCTAAATAGGAGTTTTAATTTCCTTTGCATCTTGCATATGGAATTGTTCCAAGATTTCTGAGATTTTCTGAGATTGGTTGAATAGATAACTTCCGCCTTTTTCTTCTCTCTATTTGGATTCCCATATAGTAGCTAATGTTTCCTAGCTCTTTGATTTCAAAGTTTTCCTTCAGATTGTGAACTATCTGATTGTAGAAAGAATTGTTGCTCTACATAAAGATGGCCTAGGATATAAGAAGATTGCCAGGACCCTGAAACTTAGTCGCAGCATGGTTGCCAAAACCATACAGTCGTTTAACAGGACAGGTTCCACTCAGAACAGGCCTCGCCATGGTTGACCAAAGTAGTTGAGTGCATGTGCTCATCGTCATATATTTAGAGTTTGTCTTTGGGAAATAGACTTATGAGTGCTGCCAGCATTGCTGCAGAATATGAGGGTTGGGGGGACAGCCTCAGTGCTCAGACCATACGCCGCACACTACATCAAATTGGTCTGTAGGGTGGTCGTCCCACTAGGAAGCCTCTTCTAAAGATGATGCACAAGAAACCCCGCAAACAGTTTGCTGAAGACAAGCAGACTAAGGATATGGATTACTGGAACCATGTCCTGTGATCTGATGAGACCGAGATGATAAAATGTATTTGGTTCAGATAGTGTTAAGCGTGTGTGGTGGCAACCAGGTGAGGAGTACAAAGACAAGTGTGTCTTGCCTACAGTGAAGCATGGTGGTGGGAGTGTCATGGTCTGGGGCTGCATGAGTGCTACTGGCACTGGGGAGCTACAGTTCATTGAGGGAACCATGAATGCCAACATGTACTGTGACCTACTGAAGCAGAGCATGATCCCCTCCCTTCGGAGTCTGGGCTGCAGGGCAGTATTCCAACATAACCCCAAACACACCTCCAAGATGACCACTGCCTTGCTAAAGAAGCTGAGGGTAAAGGTGATGGACAAACCAAGCATGTCTCCAGACCTTAACCCTATTGAGCATCTGTGGGGCATCCTCAAATGGAAGGTGGAGGAGCGCAAGGTCTCTAACATCCACCAACTCTGTGATGTCATAGAGGAGTGGAAGAGGACTCCAGTAGCAACTTGTGAAGCTTCAGATTTTGGCAGTTTTTCTATGTCTTCCCAGGATGTTGGTTCAAGTATGTTGTGTGTTTGACAGTGTATGACAGCTTACAGGGTGGTATCCCCACCATTGCAGTCCGATTTGGATCTTTTGATTTCAGGCAGTTCAGCAGGATCTGGTGGTGAACTTGGTTTAGGTATTGTGAGTTCCTCCTCTTGTTCTGACTCCTGCACTGATTCGTTATGATGAACCTTTTCTTCTGGTTTGTTTGGCATATTCACTCCACAGCTTTCAGAGATCAATGTTTCTGGTGATGGGCTTTCATCAAAATAAACACTATGGCTTATTGTCACTTTTCAGTCTTTGGGTGTAGGATTCTGTAACCCTTCGTTTACTCACTGTAGCCTAATAGAATGCCCTCACTGGCTGTGTTCTACAGCTTGAATCGCATTTCACTTAGAATATAGGCATATGCTTTACATGCAAATACTCTGATATGCCCTATACTAGACTTTGATCCATGCCACATTTTCAATGGAGTACTTTTAATAGCTCTTGAGGGTTGTCTGTTCTGTAGGTAGGTTGCAGTCATGACTGCTTCTCCCTAGTACTTGTGAGGTAGGTTGGCATCCGACAGCATGCACCTGGCCATTTCTATAAGAGTGTGATTTTTTTTCCTTTCTGCTACACCGTTTTGTTCAGGAGTTTATGGTGTGGTTGCCTGGTGTACTATTCCTTGTCTCTTCAGATATGAGGCCACTTGGTGCGTATTATTCCTGGTTTACGTTGGAATTTGTTGCTAGACATGACAGCAAACTCTTGAAGTTTTTCTGATGTTTCATTCTTGTATTTCATCTAAGTGGTTGTGTACCTGGAATAATCATCAATGAAAGTCAGTATATATCTGTTCCTGCCTGACGTGGGAGTTTTCATTGGACCACATATGTCACTGTGTATGAGCTGCAGGGGGTGGGAGTTTTTTCTTTGAGAAGCCTGTGGAAGGGGAGCACTGTGGTGTGTGCTTCCATGCAGCACTTGCATTTCATGAACAGTTTGCAAGGTATTATTGACAAATCTTCTGATAAGCCATGCTTTATACTGTCCTGTATAGCTTCTGGACTTCTGTGCCCCAGCCACCTGTGCCATAAGTGAATACATTTGCTGTCTGGGTCATTAGAGACTATTGGCTTGCTGGTCTGTGGTGATGAGCCTTTATAGGTGATCATCCAGTTTTCCTTTTGTGAGGAATTGCTTATTATTGTGAATTGTGCATTCATCACCCTGGAACTTAACTGTGAGACCATTGCTTGCAAGACTTTAAACTGATAGAAGGCTGCCTTCTCGTTCCGGAACATACAGCACTTTCTTTACAAGGATGCTCTGCTTGCCTTGTGGTGTAATGCAGTTCAGGAAGCCCTGGCCTTCACCTTCAGAAATTATGCTTTTCCCGTTTGCTAGGAAAAGTTTGTCTTTTGCACCATAGTCAATTTTTGTGAAGGTCTCATCGCTAGTCACGTGGCTTGTCGCTCCTGCACCAGCCGTTTGGCTTGCCGCTCTATCACTTTAAAGGTGCCTCTCCATGATAAGTCTGCAGTTTCCTTTGTGGCTGCTTTGGCTCTTTCTATTGTGGATAGCTTCAGCTTTCGCTGCTTGGCTTTTCAGATAGAACAGTCCTTTTTTAAGTGGCCAATCTTTTTACAGTGAAAACAAGCTCTGCTTTCTTTGTTGTGCTTTGTGCATTTGTACAGCTTAAAAGATTTGTCATCCATGGTGTGTGTTTTCTTTCCTTTTGTCATATTCATCAATCATTTTGCCTTTCACATATTCCAGCGTCATTTCCTGCTTGGGTCTGGTTTCTAATGCGTTAACAGCAGTAAATGTCTCTGGAAGACTGCAGAAGAACAGTGCAACAATATGGTTATCTTTGATGTTCTCTCGATTGCACGCAGCTGCTCTATGATCTCTAGCATAGCATTAACGTGATCACACATTTGCTGTCCTAGTCTCATTTTATACAGCTTTCATAGCAAAAACAGTTTTGTGTTTAGACTTGAATGCTCATCCAGTTTCTGTAATGAATTCCACATACCTTTGGCCGTTTCCTCTGTTCTTATGTGGATAAGCGGGTCATCTACCACTAATAAGCTTATAATTGCTTTTGCCTGTCTATCCTTTCGGTCCCATGTCTCCATCTCTCTCTCTGTGGATCTGTCTGTATCTGTATTTAGCCCTTGCCACAAGTCATCCTTGCTAAAAAGCATTTGTAGCTTGAATTTCCACAGCTGGTAATTGGCATTGTTCAGCTTTGCTATTGCAAACTTCAAATCTGAACCACTTGCCATTCCACTCACAGATTCTCTGTATAATTATTTCCAGGGCTTGCAGTATCCTCTCCAGAGCTGCTGGGTGTGCTGGGCCCATAACCTATTAGCAGGGTATTGAATTATGTGCTTGGAAGCTTCTTGTATGCAGAGGATCGCTTTACTTTATGGAGGATATCTTTATCATAGCTTACAGGAACAAGGAGGATACAACTACACAGAGGGAAAAAACAGTACTTCCTCCCATTACATTACCATAGAGAACACACTATAATACTGCAGTGCCACCTAACTGCATATACAGGTATAATGGGCATATACGGTTGTGCTCATAAGTTTACATACCCTGGCAGAATTTATGATTTCTTGGCCATTTTTCAGAGAATATGAATGGTAACACAAACTTTTCTTTCACTCGTGGTTAGTGTTTGGCTGAAGTCATTTATTATCAATCAACTGTGTTTATTCTTTTTGAATCATATTGACAACAAAAACTACCCAAATGACCCTGATCAAAAGTTTACATACCCCAGTTCTTAATACTGTGTATTGCCCCCTTTAACATCAATGACAGCTTGAAGTCTTTTGTGGTATTTGTGGTTGAGGCTCTTTATCTTCTCAGATGGTAAAGCTGCCCATTCCTCTTGGCAAAAATCCTCCAGTTCCTGGAGATTCTTGGGCTGTCTTGCATGAACTGCACGTTTGAGATCTCCCCAAAGTGGCTGAATGATATTAAGGTCAGGAGACTGAGATGAGAACTGAGACTGAGAACCCTCACTTTATTCTGCTGTTTTGCTATTCTTGCTATTAAGGTCTAAGTTACCAATTTTTTTTTGCACATTGCAAATTTTTGCACAATATATCTATTTGCACTTTCTGATTCGTGCAATCATATTGTTTACACAATATTAGCATATTATTTGCACATTCTAAGAAATGCCATGCTCACATCATGGGGGTTTTATACATAATGCTGTGGAAATCTAAAGGGCATTTGGTAAGTGTTCGCATTTACTCTAAGCTTGGAGAGACAGCTTTTTTTATAAATGAGCACCTATCCCAGATATCAGTAAATTGATTTCTCCCCATCACTACTCCCACCACCAACAAGATTTCTTTTACTATGTATTAAAAAAAAAACACATGACTGGGTAGGTTTCACATGATCATTACTGAGCATTTCCAAAGGACTAAATCAAGAATGCACTTTTTGTACCATGATTCTGTGATTCGATGAGATGATCGTAGCATTCTTGTTCTGCCTCTCCAGCTTATCCAGTTGGAGAATATTTTGCATTCACAGAGAAAAATATAAGCGGTCCTGTGAATGGCACCCATGCCCCCTGTGGTTGCTATGCATCAGGTCAGCATGGGACCTAGAAGACAGCAGCAATCACTGTAGTGGTGACTACTACAGTGTAGAGCTGCACGATTCTGGCCAAAATGAGAATCACAATTTTTTTGCTTAGAATAAAGATCACGATTCTCGCGGCGTAATATATTAAATATACAAAAAAATTGGGCTAACAGCACTGTTTCTTTTTTTGAAAGGGTAATTTTTCCAAAAAAATTGCATTTAAAAGTCCGCTGCGCAAACAGCGTGTGACATAAAATATTGCAACAACCGCCATCTTATTCTCTATGGTCTCTGCTAAAAAAAAATATATAATGTTTGGGGGTTCTAAGTCATTTTCTAGCACAAAATAATGGATTTTTATTTGTAAACCGCAAGTGTCAATAAAGATTTAGTTTTTAAATGGTTAAACGAAAACATCTATACAAGGGGAGTTCAATCAGAGTTAATTTCTTTGAAGTAAATTACTTTGTATCGGTTTTAGTGTCTTATATCAGTGGTAACTCAGAAGTTGGCTCTCTGCCCAGACTTGGCTGTCTCCCCTGAGACTCAGGTCCTCCGACTTGAAAAGACTTCAGGCACTTGCATTGACTTTTATTACTGTCAAGTCGCGTTGAGTCGCCCCGCAAGTCGGACCCCATTAACTGCACTGAAAATCGCGGTAATGCCCAATGGAGATCGTGGGGGGGGGGGGGGGGGGACG
>BLSH010045070.1:1034986-1050218 GCA_018402905.1 Glandirana rugosa | reverse complement strand
GGTGCCCCCCCCCCCCCCCCCACCGTGGCGTGACTGTCTATTGGAGGTTGATCGGAAAGTTCCTGAATGTTACCTGCAATCCGTTAGGTGCCGGCAACTGCACAGGGGGGCATGCGCTCTCGGTACAAGGTTGTTTACATTTTGGTATGCAGATATGCACCCGCTCTGCGCCAAGGCCCACCCGCCGAAAGGCCGCATATTTGCGTACTGTCGGCTTGAAGAGGTTAAAAAGATGGTAACAAAAATGTTTATCCATCTGAAATTTACATCATGGGACAGACAGGGCATAATGTATTTGGGCTGAGTATTAATGTAAGATTTGTATATAATTGGTGTTAAAGCTGATCTCTCTGATAAGCAAATATTCTCTAAACATTAGAGGCCTGTGTATTATTGCTTGAATCACATATTGACAATCTTGATGTTTTCATGCATTGTCAGTGAGTTCATTCGCCCCCTCCTCTACTTTATGCAGGCAGCCTGTGCTGGATGATCCTGTTTGGTTCCTCCTACACTACGCTGTCTGCAAATGAGCTATGTGCAGCACCATAATGCTATCACTGTTGCTTTTACAAGGTTTTTTTTTTGACAATAAATTTGTATTGCAAGTTTTCATAAATAAGGTAATTACAAACATTCCAAGACAATAATAGTCATAAGATTCCTCATCAAAAATAAACAGACAGTCAGACAAACCTGATTTCTTTTTATGAGAAGGTAAGTAAAACCTTGGACAGAGAGGTGGCTGTGGACGTGGTATACTTGGATTTTGCAAAAGCGTGTGACACCGTTCCTCACACACGGCAAATGTTTAAGGTAAAGTCTACAGGCTTGGAGAGATCAGTTTGTAAATTGATAGAAAACTGGCTAAAAGACCGAATTCAGAAAGTAGTGGATAAGAAAAGTGACACAGACTAAAAAGAAGTGTTCTTCACACTTCTTTTTAGTCTGTGTCACTTTTCTTATTGCCGCTAATGGTTGCACATCTGTTATGCACACACATCTTTTCGTTCCCTAGAAAAGATGTTCTTCACACATTACATCTGTTCTTCATACATCTGGAAATAGTTTAGAACACTTTACCTAAAACCGGGTGCGGAACCATACACCTGCTCTTCAAACATCTGGAATTTGTGTGTGAAAATACAGCATAGAGAAGAGCAGGCATATGGTTTCGCTCTTCACACACAGTTTGCAGATGTTTTCAGAACAGTGATATTATATCACTGATATATCACTGTTCTGAAAACATCTGCAAACAGTGTGTAAAGAGTGAAACCATATGCCTGCTCTTCTCTATGCTGTATTTTCACACACAGATTCCAGATGTTTGAAGAACAGGTGTATGGTTCCTCCCCGGTTTTAGGTAAAGTGTTCTAAACTATTTTCAGATGTGTGCAGAACAGATGTAATGTGTGAAGAACATCTGTTCTGGTGCAGAACAGATGTTGTGTGTGAATAACAGATGTGCAATCATTAGCGGCAATAATAAAAGTGACACAGACTTTAAAAAGAAGTGTGAATAACAGATGTGCAATGATTGACGGTTTCATTTAAAGTGACACAGACTTTAAAAAGAAGTGTGAATAACAGATGTGCAATGATTGACGGTTTGATTTAAAGTGACACACAGACTTGAAATAATTGTGCAGAAGAGATGTGCACTGATTCCCGGTTTCATTTAAAGTGACACGCACATTTTGCAGAACAGTGATATGGGTACTCCCGGCTTATTTATACTTTTTTGACACAGTTTGAAGATGATTTTATAACAGTTCTATGGCCTGTAATGTTAATTAATACTTTTCAGACCCATTTTGAAGATGATCTCCATTTTTGCATTTTTTATGTTTTTATTTTTTTAAAAATATTTAAAGTTATTTCCCTGTCCCCATTTCTTTGTAGGTCACTTGTCCCACCCTTACCCACATTTCCTTCCTTTTGCAGACCTCTAGGACCATTCAGGACTATTTTACATCATTTTTTGTGCCTAAAAGTCCGTGTCCCCATTGATTTCAATGGGGTTCGGGGTCCGGGACAAAGTTCGGGTTCTGTCCGGACCCGAACCCGGACTTTGTCCCGAAGTTCGGCCGAACCAGCAGACCCCGGACTTCTAGAAGTTCGCTCATCTCTAATCCTTACTTTTTAATAACTTTATAAATGATATAGGGTCTGGGATTAAAAGTACCATTTCAGTGTTTGCAGATGGCACCAAGCTATGCAGTGGAATAACGTCCTTGCAGGATGTCTCCAACTTACAAGCAGACCTCTTGAATTGGGTGACTATGTGGCAAATGAGGTTTAATGTTGATAAATGTAAAGTTATGCACTTGGGGGCTAAGAATATGCATGCATTATACATACTAGGGGGGAGTACAACTGGGGAATACATAGTAGAGAAGGATCTGGGGGTTTTGGTAGATCATAAGCATAATAATCGCATGCAATCCAAGCTGCGGTTTCCAAAGTGAGCAAAATCCTGGTATAAGATTGCAGGTATAGACTGCAGAGAGAGACATAATTTTGCCCCTGTACAAATCATTAGTAAGACTTCATCTGGAATATGCAGTTCACTTTTGGGCACCAATTCACAAAATGATATTGGGGAACTGGAGAGTGTAGAGAGGGGCAACCAAACTAATAAGAGGCATGGAGGAGCTCAGCTATGAGGAACGATTAGAGGAACTGAATTTATTCTCTCATCAGAAGAGGAGATTGGGGGGGGGGGGTATAATCAACATTTATAAATACACAAGTGGTCCATATAGTGAACTTGGTGTTGAGAACAAGGGGGGCACTCTTTAGGTCTGGAGGAAAGGAGATTTAATTTCCAAATACGGAAAGGCTTTTTCACAGTAAGAGCTGTGAAAAGGTGCAATAGACTCCCTCCAGAGGTGGTTCTGCCCAGCTCAGTAGATTGTTTCAAAAAAGGCCTGGATTCTTTCCTAAATGTACATAATATAACTGGATACTAACATTTATAGGTAATGTTGATCCAGGGAACAACCTCTTGGGGGATCAGGGAGTATTTTTTCCCCCTGCTGGAGCAAATTGGATCATGCTTTGCTTGGGTTTTTTGCCTTCATCAGGATCAAGTGTGGGTATGGGATTGGGATTTTTTTTTAATATTATTATTGGTTGAACTAGATGAATGTGTCTTTTTTTCAACCTGACTATATAACTAAAAGGAAGGATGAAAAGGGAAATTGTATCATGTTTTGGTAAGCTCTCTAAGTTGTTCAGAAGCTTTGGGATTAGAGATCAATATTTGCCATGTTTAAATCCATCAAGTTTATTATTCTTATATGCAAGCATGAGTTCAAAGTTACCGGGTATTCAATTTGTCTATATAACCTTGGATAGATTGGGCATAATGTTAGATTTCCACAGACTCAAGATTGTAAGTCTGGCAGCAATAAGTACTTGTACAGCAATAGTTCAAAGTTGTATTGAGTATAAGTCTCAAGTTAAGCTTAAGAGTGCCATTTCTGGTGTAAGTGGGGTTATAAAACCGTGAGGGGCGCTATAAAAGATGATACAGAATTCCAGAAAATCTGAATATTTTTACTGCTCCAAAAAATATGATATAGGCTTCCTATTTGGGATTCACATCTCCAACATGTGGAATAACAAGGAGGGAACATCTTTGAGTATTTTCCCAATGTTGAGTACATGCAGATGATTTATTATTACAATGTATAACATTGTGACCAGGGGAAGCAGTGATCAAGTTCTGCTTCCCATTTCAACATATAAGGGCTTTAAGTCTCATTGATAATCAGTTGGCCATGCGAAAAGTAGAAAATACCTTTCTGTGGTTCTCTTAAAGGTTGTGAGAAATGGCCAATTTTTTTGAGGGATTTTAAATCTGTTTGTATGGGTTTTATTAAATTGAGATATCTGGGTCATTATGCTTTTCTCTACATTAAAACTGGGGGATAGCAGATTTGATAGAGAATGATACCTTTGTTGAATCCAATAATCTACTGCAACAGGAACATCGGGAATACAGTGTGTGTGCGCCTGCAGAGGAATATCAACAATTTTAACACTTTCAGTAGCTTTTGTCTTAATGAATATCTCTGGGCTGAAAGTGAGCTGATAATAGAATACAATGAAGGGATATTAAGCTTTGGTTGAAGAGTATATGCTTTTGCTAGTGCAAAAAGATAATGTCCCTTTGTGATCTCTTTTTCTATAACTACGCACAGTTTGTCTTCTGTCACGGAAAACCAATATTTCAATTGATCTAAGACAGGGGTAGGCAACCTTAAAGAGGTGGAGATCTACCTGAACAAGATGGGCGAAGTCAAAGATCACCAGGCACAGCATAGCCCAGTGTCACCTCCTCACACTTGATTGAAACATCTAATTGATGTACTACCATGTCGCAATCGCATACATTGCACGGCAATCATGGGTTTAAATCAGGTGTTGAGGAGGCAACATATTGCCTCCTCCCCACTTGTCAAATACCCTCAGATCGCTTTTCAGAGGAACAGCTGCACTTGTGAATGAGCCCTTAGTTGCATTCCGGCAGTGGCGCCCTTAGAGCTTGTTAACACATAAAGTTGAAGGTGGTAAATCCCTGTGGTTGAGACACGGTTCAGTGTGAAAGCAGACCTATACTACACACACTGACCTGACGATCTCTTCTTTTCTGCTGCTGGCACCGCCCTGGAGACCGCTAGCCGGGATAAGAGGTGGAGTGCAGTTGGTATCACTCTGCATGGGACAGGAGCCGGCACTACAGATGAGGCATTGGCTTATGTGGTTCTTGCGCCCTACTACAGCTGTAACTTTACAAGTAGTTCCTCTGCATTGCACTTAGTTTGATGCTATGGGATGGTGAGTCAGCAAGCCCAGACCGCGATCTACCAATAACCTGTCTGCGATCTACTGGTAGATTGCGATCTACAGATTGCTGACCCCCTATCTAAGAGAAGCATAATAATAGACTTGTATGTCTGGTAGACCCATGCCTCCTTTAGATCTGGGTGTAGTGACAACCCAAACCCAGAGATGCATGTAGTAATATGGAATGTGAAGATAGGAACATTATAGAACCTAAAGAAGGAATTGAAAAAAGTATTGAGTGGTGGCAACAGCAATACAAAAAAGAGAGGAGGAAGCACAATTTTATTTACATACTGTACTTTCTTTTCAAATTGTGATGATAGGGATTTAGGTGGAGCGTGCTTCCTTTTTGAGAAGAGACCTATAAACCATGCGTACCGATTTCAGTTCCTTTTAATTACATCTTTCCTTAGTATGAAGGCTCATTTCTTTAATGTTTGTATCTAGCCAGAACATTTTTTTTTAGTTTAGTAGGGAATGGTTAGAATCACTTGTCATGAATGTTTTGCTGTTTGTATCCGATTGGGAAAATTTCCACTTACTTTCTGTTCTAAATAAGCAGAAGAAAGTGCGACATATCTCCAAAATGAGGTTAAATCCCCATTGCCTCCACTCAAAGCTTTTACCTCACCTTACCTTTCGATGACAGCCATGAAATGTTGGCTTTCTCACTACGTTCTGTCCCAATGACAGTCATGTCCAAGACAAATAGGGCAAATCTGTCCAGCTGGGACACAACAAAAGAAAACCTGTCAGAAGTTCCAACCCTTCCGTACTTCCCAAGACCCTAGAAAAGTTTTGTCTAGAGATTTACTTTTAACGTTTCCCTTGAATGTATGTATGCAGCAAAAGCAGATATTTTAGAAGGTGATTGTGGAGTATTTTTATATACTGTATATAAAAAAATATAGCATATTAATAGTAGTGTCTGGTAACTGGTTTTAAAATGCTAGTGTGTCTAGGATTAAAGCCAGAGGTGAGAAATTACAGCATTTCTCTTTTAAACATTTGGCCAGATTGGTCTGATTCACCTTGTAAACCTAATGTTTAAGAATAACTCCACATTCATTGAGAAAAAAAAAACAATCCTCTCTGGTTGATCAATGTACATTTCAAGGATTTTAACAAACTTTGGACACTTACTTCTCATGGGATCCCGTGATTTTGGCTCCCTGAAGCCAATCAGCTTGGGTGCAGAAACTGGCAGTGAAGCCTACAGGCTTCACAGCCGGTTTCCTACTGCGCATGCGTGAGCCGCGTTTGAGTTGAGTTTGAATGGCCTCGTTGTCTTCTGGGTCCATGCAGGTCCCAGAAGGCAGCATGGGGAAGGAGGAGGAGCCTATGCAAATGAGATTACGTCAGTTATGATGAAACATGTAGGGCGGAGCCACACATTGACGTCATCGTTCCCCCACGTGATCCCGGAAGCATGGGTTACCAATTTGCTAATGTTGTACAACGTTCGTTATTTATACATTGCTGTAAGTAGCCAATTGCAATTTTTACTATATTCAATAGAAAAACGGAATTACACTATTGCGGACCCTTTTTCTCTTATATACGGTATGAACTCCATTGAGTGACTAGTGGAGACTGAACGAGGAACGGTGGACGAGATCTAATTGGGGATTATGCCTGCGCTAGTGACCATACCTAGAGATAGGTGGTCATTTGGTTCCGGTAAGAATCCCCGATTACAGTGTGGTGTGGGTCTCACCACGGCCCCCCCCTTTCCTCTCCTTTTTCAACACGTGGTGGAAGGATTCCTATATTATCCCTTAAAGCTATATGGACTTCCTCATCCGCTCAGTGGAACTTATTCACAGACTTTTTTTTCACTTATTGAACACATATCAAATTTTATTTGCACTTTTTGCACTTTACAGTATAAGATTTTTTCTTTGCATTCAAGATTATTGCACTTAATTTATATCAACCATATAATATTTTTTAATGAATGATTTGCTTATTTATTATTTATGTATTCACAGTACCTGTATAATGCTCACATGTGACTATGGGTGTATAATTCATAGATAAGTTTATTCTCATTAGTTTAACCAGCGCAGTCTATTTATATATTTACATTCTTGCCTCTCCAAGAAGGTATCCTTAGGCGGATTGCAGCTTTCCTTTTTTCATTCATCCTTTTTTCACATTCAGATCACTTTAGCGTGGTATTTTCTATTTTTATTTTAAATGAGATGATGCACCTCGCTGTGGCAGGCTAGGACAGCAGTCCCACAGTAAACCAAAAAAAGGTACAAAACAGCAAAAAAAGAAAAAAACGAGGTGGTGGCGGGGGGAGGGGGTTGGTGGTGTGCTCAATTGATTAAGACCAATTTAGCCTGAAACTCTGCTTTAAGAAAAAAGCTATATGTTCCACTATGCCCTTGGAATAGTGACTCCTGAATAGGAGTTTGTGTTTATTCTACTTAGCTGATGCACTTGCAATGCTCTAATGAGGAAAGTAGTAGTGTCTGCATCCCTTTAGGAGTAAAAACCCTTAGGGGGAGTATCTCACCAAAAATATAATTCCTATTGTAAAGGATACCTAAAATGTTACTTATATATTAGTGTAGACTTCTGGGAAAATCAGTGAGCCTATCACACAAGCAGAATGTGACATCTCTGGGAAGCTCTGTACACCAACCCTATCTGTGTACAGAAGGCTTCCAGGTTGCCATATTGCATTGAATTTTACAGAAAAACTACAGTGGCTGAAGACTGAAAAGGAGATTATAAGCTCCTTGAGGGCAGGGACTGTGAATGTACAATATATGTGTAAAGCGCTGCATAAATTAATGGCGCTATACAAGTACCTGTAATAATCTTTAACCGGTTCCCGACCGGCTAGCATACTTTTACTGCTGCAGAGTGGCTGCATGCCCACCGCACTCTGCAGGTGTGTGGCCGCAGCTCAGGCGGACTCTATCTCTGCCAGAGAGCCGCCGTTGCCTGGCAGAGAGGAAGAATGGGGAACCGCCGATATAAACACGGCGGGTCCCCGCTCTGTCAGTGGGCATTTAAAAGATCTACTGATCCCTGTCACTGAGATCAGTTAGATCTCTTATGCCCCTGGTAGCCCAGCCCCCCACAGTTAGACCACGCCTAGGGAACACACTTAACCCCTAGATCTCCCCCTGCAGGTTAACCCCTTCACTGCCAATGACATTTACACAGTAATCAGTGGATATTTACATTTCTGATCGCTGTATAAATGTCATTGGTCCCAAAAAAGTGTCAAAAATGTCCATCATGTCTGCCTCAATATTGCAGTCCCGATAAAAATCGCAGATCGCCGCCATTACTAAAAAAAAAATTGTAAAAACACCAGAAATGAATTCTCATGTTTTGTAAACATGGCAACTTTTGCGCAAATCAATCAATAAACTACGATTGCGATTTTTTTTTTTTTTTTTACCAAAAATATGAGGAAGAATATAAATTGGCCAAAGCCGATGAATACATTTTTTTTTTTTTTTTTGGATTTGTATTTTAGCAAAAAGTAAAAAATATAGTTTTTTTTGCAAAATTGTTGGACTTTTTTTTGTTTATAGAGGTGATCAGAAATGACACAGGTGATCAAATACCACCAAAAGAAAGCTCTATTTGTGGGGAAAAAAAGAACGCAAATTTTGTTTGGGTACAACATTGCACTACCGCGCAGTTGTCAGTTAAATCGACGCAGTGCCGAAACACAAAAAGTGCTCTGTTCCTAACATGGGAAATCCTTCTGGGGCTGAAGTGGTTAATGAGATTTAAATTACAATATGGCATGTGTAGCTGCTAAATATGCTATATTCATTTTTTAATTTGCTATATTTTTTCAGGAAAATGCCCACATTTTGAATACACATTTTGCCAAAATTGGGTTTTATAGGTTTTGATTGGATAAAAGTGTTTGTAGAGCTTATTATTCCAAATGTCTAAAATGGTGCAGATCAATAAGTCTTGAAAATTTCTATCTTGTAGAGATTTGTCAACTAACTTTTCTCAGCTTTAACCTCCCTGGTGCTATGATTGTCAGATTTTTGCGTCTCAAAGCAGTACATCTTTTTACATAGAAATTTGGCGTTTTATATTGTAGGCCTGTAATTCTTAGGAATAACTCACTTAAGACAAGAGTCTAGTAGACATCCCGGGTATGATAAAGTTTGGAATAACAAAATCATAAATTATAATATATGAAAAAAAATTATAATATAATAAATAACTATAAATAATTATTAAAAATAATAATATAATGGTAATAACATTTATTCAATAATGTAATATAGTCAAAAACACTGAAATTTGCTTATTCGCAGAGTTGTCGTTGTCACTTTCAGTGTCTGATGATAAATTTCCCCACAAATCAGTATCACTCAATTCTGCAAATTATTCTTATTTACTATCACTGTTTTCTAGCTGGTCAAAAAATGCTTTTGACGTAAAGGGACACTTTTTAGATGCCATGGACATTCTCAAGTTTCTAGGCAGAAAGAATGACATATATAATATAAAAGTGCATGCAGGGCACTGGGCAAAGCACTAGGGACAAAGGGGATGTGAAATGATTTCATACAGTAATGTAATCTTACAGATTACAGTGTACTGTATGTATAGTGTGTGTTTCACTTTTTGAATTTGCCGCCAGGCTCCATCCCCATGCAACGCTCACGGACACAGCGATGCAATCCCGATTGTGGCTCGGGGTTACTGCTATTTGTAATGGTAATTCACCCCGAGCCACACTCGGGAAACCTGTAGGGGGGTTAACGTGTTTGTATAGGCTGAAGGTCTTTTACCTTCATGCATAGTAAAAAATGTTCAGTGTGCAGCATCCCCCAACCTAATACTTACCTGAGCCCGATCTTTCTCCAGTGATGTGTACAAGATCCTCAACTCTCCAGTGACCCTGTCTCCTCATTGACTGAGACGGCAATGGAAGCAATTGGCTCTTGTTGCTGTCAATCGCAGCCAGTGAGCCAATGAGGGGAGAGGGGGTGGGGCTAAGCCACAGCTCGGGAGTGAGCCTGCTCAGGGGCCCACATTGCAAGCTGCTTGCTCTGGGGACACTTGGCAGGAGGGAGTGGCCAGTGGGGGACCCGAGAAGAGGAGGATCGGGGTTGCTCTGTCCAAAACCACTGCACAGAGCAGGTAGATATACGTTTTTTTTTTGTTTGTTTTTTTTTTAATTCAACTTTAATATCACTTTAATTGCCATTTTACATGATAATAAAAATCTGAAGGTGACCACTGTCAAATGTGCTATATTTCTGAAGCCACACTGAACGGTACCAGTTCTGCCAGAAAGGATTGAGTGTGTATATCTTTCCACACCAGCTAACAGGATATTAAAAACATTAAAATATTGTGAATTGTTAGACATGGTGTAATTTTATGATGTTTCTTATGTATTACAGAAGCAAGCAAGCTGGTCATGTCATATGTTGCAGCAGTTTGTGGTAAAGGAGCTGAAGTTAATCAAGTGAAGGAACAACTTTTGCAGTCCAATCCAGTCCTGGAAGGTGTGGTGCTTAGATTCTTCATGTATGACAGTTTTTCAAATGTTCATTACCATCATGCCCTACTATTATTTGAAAATAAAAACACAATGTCCCATTTCCCTATCCATAATGGATGTCATCTGTGGGAAAGTAATGTGACCTTTAGAGGTTTTTTGTTAAATCTGGTATCTTATTTTTCTAAAACCAGTGGCCCAACGCGATTCCTTATTTTGATGTAAGGTTTTGTCACCCTTATGTATGTTTCTTCCAAGTGCAAGTATGCCGGTTTATACTTTTTGGCATTGCAAAAAAAAACAAAAAAACAATATAAATGCAGGTCTCACTGTCCTTTCTTTGAAGGGAGACATAGACTAGTGCTAAGAAAGGTTATCCCATCCTGTGTTGTCACTTTGCAGAATGCCGCATGGGTCTTGGTGCTCACTTCCAATCCTTGTCTTCAATGTATTCCAAAAGAAGATGCTTCAAGGGCACTCGCAGCATATGACGATTTAAGCAGCAAAAGTTATAAACATTTAAAAGTTTCTGGCCCTGTGACTGCTTCATGTGTAACATACACTGTTCCTCAAAGGCAAATGGATCGATTTTAGGCACTGCAACTTTCAAAATGCTTAGCCGCATAGAAATTGTTTTGTTGTACCCTGAATCAATATTATATTATCAGTTTAAGACATCATAGGCGTGCCTACATGTAAGGTTAGAGCTCTTAATCAGTGCCGTGGGGGCCCTAAATCCAGATATGCAAATTTCAAACAGCTACACTGGTCTGGGAGCCTGCCATCGCTCACTCCCACCCCTTATTCCTTGCTGTTGGCTGATATCACCCTTTCAATCCTCATGAACACAGGACTTTAAAAAACGTCCAAAAAACGTCAGTAGCTTATCAGTGATTTTTTTCAGCTTTTACCAGTGTTAAATTACCGCAGTTTTTGCAAGTTTTTCACATTTCACATTTTGTTAAGTTTTTAACCACCTGCCGACCGCAGTCTGGCGGCGAAAGAGTGGCTCGTTATCGCAAACCGCCGTCATATGACGGTGGCTGCTATAACTAGTGCTGTGAGCGTGTCTGGGGGGGGGGGGGCGGCCCAGGGAGCGGGTACGGCGGACTCGATCGCCATCGGCTACCCGCGATGGCCCCCCGCAGTGAGAGAAAGGAGGTCCATGTACGATCTCCGTTCTCATAGAGGGGGAAGGGCTGTGATCACAGGCTTCCTGTATATGGAAGCTGTGATCACTCCTTTCCCCCTGCCAGCCCAGCCCACACACAGTTAGAACACACCCAGGGAACACAATGAACCCTTAGAGCGCCCCCTCCAGGTTAACCCCTTCATTGCCAATGGCATTTACACAGTAATCAGTGCATTTTTATAGCACTGATTGCTGTATAAATGCCAATGGTCCCAAAAAAGTGTCAAAATGGTCCGACATGTCCGCTGCAATATCGCAGTACCGCTAAAAATCGCAGATCGCCGCCATTACTAGTAAAAAATAAATAAATAAATAAAAACCCCAGAAATGAATTGTCATCATCCGTAAATGCGGCAACTTTTGCGCAAACCAATCAATAAACGCCGGTTGCAATTTTTTTTTTTTTTACCAAAAATATGAGGAAGAATATAAATCAGCCAAAACCCATGGAAAAAAAAAATTTTTATATTTATTTTTTTTTTGGATTTGTATTTTAGCAAAAGGTAAGAAATTTGTTTTTTTTTTTGCAAAATTGTCGCTCCTCTTTTGTATATAGCAGCGATCAGAAATGACGCAGAGGTGATCAAATACCACCAAACGAAAAAGAAAGAAAAAAGTGCTCTGGTCCTAAAGTGGGAAATCCTTCTAGGGCTGAAAGAAGTGGTTAAAGGGCCAGTGGGTTTTTTTTTTCTTTTTTTTCCAATTGATCTAAAACTTCCAAAAATGTTGGGGATCAGCGTTTTTGAGCGTATTTGAGCGTTTTTGAGCGTCTCTCAGAACCCTCTGGTCTTTTTTTACAGCTCAAAAACGTCACTGCTAAAAACAGTTGATAACAGCCTATGTGTGCATGAACACCTAGGTAACATGATGGAGGGTTTATTGACTGTAGAAAAAAACGTCTGCAGCTAAAAACAGCGGCTGTAAAACGGTCAAAAAACGTCCTGTGTGCATGAGGCCCTATGGTGCAAGGATGACAGCTTGACCAGGTTCTTGTGCATGGAAATTTGCTGAAATTTTCGTACAGAACTCCCTGGAACTACTGAATAGGAATGTGCCTGGAGGTACTTGTTAAAATATTTCAGTGGTTTTATGTGACTTTGTCTTTGCTACCTTTGCTGTCCTGTCCCTAGCTTGTCTGCTTTTGCTTTCAACTTCCATATATAACTCTCTTTTGGATTCATTGCTATGCTTTTTGCTTTAAGAGACTTTATGCTGTTTTTTGTTATTTTGTAGATGCATAAATTTTTCAAGTTTACTTTCGGCACAAACTAGCCTTAGCATTTATCAATTTGTTTTTCATGAGAGCGTGCTGGAACTATAATTATTTAACCGTTGAGAACAATTTAAATTAAGCATTAGTCACATGGCTTATGAGTTTTACCTTTTTTTTCCTTTCATTAAATAAACCTAATGCCATTTCACACCTTTTGAACTGTATATGCATCACTTTTTACTCTTTCAATATGCTCTTAATTCAAATGTTTTCCTCTCTGCATCACTGAGTTGTATAAAGAGAAAAAAAAATGGTCTTACAAGCTTTACTCAATTTTATTAAAACTTTGATATGGTATTTTTTCAATAATGCAACTTAGCCTGGCATTTTTATTTTCTATTTGTATGCACCACACCAAACAAATATGAATCTTCTATTTAGCTTATGGCCGCTAGGTAAATTCCAGACTGGATAATGCCATTGTCAGGGACATACTCCCCGTGGCGACATAGCTTTTATTCATCTTACAGTGCTGTAACTGATACCTTATATTTATCTGCAGCAGCTTTTTCATTTTGCCCCCCTAACAGAATCCCTGTAAAGAGAAAGAAATTCAATCAGTTTAGTTTATTAGAATGTTTAGCGTTTTATACACCAACCCCTTGTATCAGCTTTTCATTACTCATATGAAAAAAAAAAAAAAAAATTAAAGTAGAACTATAGGCAAAACTTTTTTTCAGTGATAATGGTAAACAGGACAAATAGAGAGGATTAATCTCCCTAATGGGGACACAGACCACAATAAAAACTGACATGGGTTCTAATCCCTCTCCACTCCATCCAAAACTTAAAAAAAGTTTTGCCTTTAGTTATACTTTAATACAGTGCTGCTCAATAGCAATGATATTTTCTCATGTTGACTTTTAATTAAGAATCCATGTGGGTCCACATTAGTTCTAAACATATGTATACATTTAAGGAACAGGTTTAGACATACTATACATTGTCTTCAAATTGACCCTTATAGATTTTATCGCTACAGAAGTGGAAGTTGAAGATTCCATATTTTCTTTTACATATGATAGCGTCATGCATATTTTATACACTCAATGCAGCATTTTTATATTTCATGCATTTTGGTGATTGTCTTATACCTGTTTTTATTTGTATTACCAGCTTTTGGAAATGCAAAAACTGTGAGGAATGATAATTCATCCAGATTTGTAAGTATTCGATTATGATGAACTAAGTTCTAGAGATTGCCTGCACGTAAATCTTACTGCATATTATAATTATATAATAAATAATACATGTATTAAATAAGGGTCTTTTTTCAAAGTGACCACAGTTGAAATTTCCTTAAACAATTTTAGCCTAATATAGACCTTTTGAAATAAAAACAGTATGGTAATATATTTACATGAACCATGTACACAATCCATTCTTTTGACTATCTTTTTAATTTGCATTTTTTAGGGCAAATATATGGATATTGAATTTGATTTTAAGGGTGACCCGCTTGGTGGAGTTATAAGCAACTGTAAGTACATATCACTGAATATATGCTTTGTGAGTACTTCATGTGACCTGTATAGTCTCTATGGATATGTGTGGATAAGTGTTTTTTTCATGGATATAATGTCATAATTGCACAGGCTTGGATGGTGTGAAATATGTTATCTACTTGCCTGAGGTAGCTTTACTGTAAAAACACAGTCAGGGATATACTTGAGATATGGTTAGGGAATTCCTATTACATTGAATGCCTAATGGCCCATGCTTTCCCTTTCACTTTCCCTTATTGTATTGGGTGGCCTTACTGGGCAATAGAAGCATGTGGGTATTATTGGGAATTGTCAAGTCTGGCCTCTTAACAACAGCCTGGGATTCTTGCCACCAACAGAGCTTGAGGGACCATATTAAAATACTTGCATGGACATCTCGGTGTCTGCATTGTACTGCTGAATCCTTTTACTTTAAGTGATACTGACCGGTTTATTGTAAACTGTGCACAATATCGATCTAGATTCACATTACACACCATTTTACCCAGTCATTTAACCACTTGACAACTGGGCACTTAAACCCCCTTCCTAACCAGACCAATTTTCAGCTTTCAGCGCTCTCACACTTTGAATGACAATTACTCAGTCATGCAACATTGATTACACTTAGATCTAGCTATAACACGTGTCAAATGTTATTTGGCCAGTCATAGTGAATTTCATTTTCCTAAGTCGTCATGTTACGTCTGTGGCTCTACAGGTACGTTCATAAAATTATACCAGGGAGTTCGAGACAACCACCGTTCTTAGGGTCCGACAACAATTCTCCGGTCTGAACTGTTAAGGGTTATTATGGGTGTACGAAGATAACGGGTCATTCCGGTGGGTTATGTTATTCCCTTTCACTTTCCCTTTCGTACCCGGTAATCCGTAAGTTACATTATCCTTAAGGGATTGGT
>BLSH010045070.1:1009523-1030684 GCA_018402905.1 Glandirana rugosa | reverse complement strand
AGCACTGTAGTGGTACTGATGGGCACAGGTGGCACTGATGGGCACAGGTGGCACTGATGGGCACAGGTGGGCACTGATGAGCACAGGTGGGCACTGATGAGCACAGGTGGCACTGAAGGACACGCTGGTTGAGCTGATTTGATACTGATGGCAAAGATGGATTACAAATGTAGCACTGATGAGTACTGTAGTAGCACTGATGAGCACGTTAGTGGCAATAAAGGCACAGGTGACACTGGCGTGGCACTGATGGGCACGCGGGGCACTGCGGTGACACTGAAGGCACAGATAAGCACTGTAGTGGCACAGATTAGCACAGGTAGCACTGATGGCACAGCTAAGCACTGTAGTGGCACAGATTAGCGCAGGTGGCACTGGTGGGCACAGGTGGCACTGGTGGGCACAGGTGGCACTGTAGTGGCACTGATGGGCACTCTGATGGCACAGATGAGTACTGTAGTTTGGCTGAGCACTGTAGTGGCACAGGTGGCACAGATGATCACTGGTGTGGCTCTGATGTGGCACTGGTGTGGCACTGATGCGGCACTGGTGTGGCACTGGTGTGGCACTGATGTGGCACTGGTGTGGCACTGCTTTCACAGATGAGCGCTGTAGTGGCACTAGTGGGCACAAGTGGCACTGGTGGGCACAGGTGGCACTGGTGGGCACAGGTGGCACTGGTGGGCACTCTGGGGGCACAGGCGGGCACTCTGGTGGCACAGGCGGGCACTCTGGTGGCACAGATGGGCTCTGTAGTGACACTGATAGCACTTTAGTGGCACTGATGGCACTTTAGTGGCACTGATGGCACTGTGGTGGCACTGTGGTGGCACTGATGGCACTGTGGTGGCACTGTGGTGGCACAGGTGGCACAGGTATGGCACTGGTGGCACTATAAGCAGAAATTATATTCTGCTGGTCACTGGTGGGCACAGCTGGGCACAGCTGGGCACTGCTGGGTGCAATAAAAAGGTCAAATGACTCACTGACTTTCACTGCAGGGCATCGATCTCTCTCTTCTCCTCACAAACTGGATCGCTGTGAGGACATGAGAGAGCTGACACTCTTGATGACCCTGCAGTGTTTACATTGTGATCACGCCGTCATTGGACGGCGTGATCACGTGGTAAAGGGCCGCTGCCAATGGCCCTTTACCTTGATCGGTAAACTGCCGGGTCCCGGCAACCCGGCGAGCACAGAGGCTCCCGTGTGCGCGCACCAGCGCGCGCACGGGAGCGCGATTGTGGGAGGACGTTATATAACGTCCTCCCACAACAATGAGTGCCACTTGCCGACGTGTATCTACGATACACGGTCGGCAAGTGGTTAAAAACAAGGCACTTCTTGATCTAAGCATAAATTGGTTGTAAACGCTAAAGGTTTTTTCTCCTATCGTTCACTGACAGACGCAGCTCATCATGACGTGTGGGGTTTATGCCCTTCCCACTAGGAGTTAATTAGGCAGGGAAAAGAAACAGCTGGCCCCTCCCATGGGGGCCATCCTCTCTTCCTACATAAACCCCCTCATAGCATAGCCCTTCAGTTCTTATGCCTAGTTTGCAAGGAGTTGACCTGACTTCCCTTTAGGGGAATTTGTGGTCCTGTTTGTGACCATTTTTTATTTTAATCTTCCTTTATTTTTATTTGACTTCAATCAAGACATTGATCTGCTATCAAGAAGCCGGTCGGGGCATAGAGGGTCCACGGGCTCTGTACTTTCCCCGACCTGGCCGACCGATGCGAGCCAGTCCCGACGTATGGGGACCTGCCGCATCGTGCCCGTTCCCTGCGGGCGGCCTGGGGTGACCCCCCTTGCGCCCAGCCCCGGATGCGATTCGGGAAGGGCAATTTTCTGGCCTGCAGCATACCGCCCAAGAAGGGGCGGAAGGTCTGCGACTGGGTGGCTACCCACGGCGCTCATCGGAGTGGTGAGTGAGAGTTCCTACCTCCCCCCCCCTTTTTAGGGGCGGAAAGGGGGACTGACGACTGCAAAAAAAATAAAAAAATTTCCAGCTGGGTAGCCGCTGGTGGGGCGCGTGGAGCTCCCGTTCACCCCCCGCACCAATCGTCTAGGCCGTTCGTATCCTTTTTTCGCCGCCATGCGGCGATCAGCAGCCATTTTGTGGCTGACCGCCACCATTTTGCCGTAGCCGCAGACATTTTGGGCCTATGGGGCTTTCCTTCTAGCGCTCAGAGCGGCCGTTTGCGGTACTGCACGTTCCCTGAAGGTGTTTTTTGGCCCCAATGGTTAACGGCGGCCATTTTGACTGCATGCCGTGTGCAGCGTCTTCTCATCTCTGTGGAACGGTGGTGAGCTTGCGGCGTGGCTCTTCTGACGATCCATCCAGGGTTACAGGCAGCGGAACAGCAAGTATAGCTGGGCTCCCTGTGGGTGTTGGTGGCGGTGGGTGCAGTCCTCCTGGGTTCCCTGGTGCACTGTGGGGCGTTGGTGTGCGGCAGTGTGGGGGTGCCTCTTTCTCCTTTAGTCTCCCTGTGTGTCACTAAGAGTTTTCTGGGGGAAAACAATAGCAGATTACTCTGCTGAACCTGCTGAGGAGGCATCAGTGGCAGCGCAATCTGCACAAGGGGCATTTTTGGACCAGCTGCGAGCGGTCTTTAGCGAATTTCACCCCCGGGCGGAGGTCGCCCAACAGGCCCCCAAGAAGCGTCCTCCTCCTCCTCTTTATTCATCAGGGTTGGATTCTGAGCCGGAAGTGGCCTCATGGGTCTCAGGGACCCCTGCGGACCTATATGATGGGGAACTGGGCCCATCGGACGGCGAAGAGGATCAGGGGGCGGTGGCTGCACGCGAGAAAGCGTTGGCTGCTACCATTATCGCTGGCATTCGCACTAAGCTGCGACTGGGTCAGGATGGCGAATCACAGTCTGCTGCGTATGTATGTGGGTCCTCTAGGCCCCCTAGGGCTCCCAAGGCTTACCACAGCAGTGGCATATGTAAACCATCAGGGTGGCACGAGGAGTCCAGCAGCTGCGGCAGAGGCAGCTCTGATACTGCGTTGGGCGGAACATCACGTTCCAGCAATCTCCGCCATTTACATTCCAGGCGTGGAAAACTGGCAGGCGGACTTTCTCAGTCGCCAGACGCTGGACCAGGGGGAGTGGTCTCTCCATCCGGAGGTATTCACCCAGATTTGCCGCAGATGGGGGACGCCAGACGTGGATCTCATGGCATCTCGGTTCAATCACAAGGTGAAGACCTTTGTGTCCAGAACAAAGGATCCGTTGGCAGTGGCCACGGACGCTCTGGCGGCCCCCTGGGGCCGTTATTGCCTTCTGTACGCTTTCCCTCCGATAAAACTTCTACCGCGATTGATATGCAGGGTAGTAGCGGAGGGAATACCAATAATCCTGGTGGCTCCAGATTGGCCTCGGCGCACGTGGTACGCCGACGTGGTGCAAATGGTGGTGGACGTTCCCTGGCGGCTCCCTCTGCGAGACGATCTACTGTCTCAGGGGCCCATCTTGCACCCTGCTTTACCATCGCTGGCTTTGACGGCCTGGCTATTGAGTCCCAGGTGCTGAGGGACAGGGGAGTCGCTGACTCCGTGATCCCTACCTTGTTAAAGGCTCTCAAGTGTACTTCTCGCAAGATATATCACCGCACCTGGAAGGCTTGTATAGCCTGGTGCGAGGTGGAGGGGCATAATCCTCGCTCTTACGTGGTGTCTAGAGTCCTTGCTTTTTTGCAGCAAGGCCTGAACAAAAGACTGGCTCTGAGTACTCTCAAGGGCCGGATATCGGCTCGGTCGATTCTTTTTTTCAGAGACCTTTGGCTTTGCACTCGTTGATTCGTACCTTTGTACAAGGTGTGTGACACGTGGCGCCTCGGGTGAGGTCTCCGATGGCTCAGTGGGACTTAAATTTGGTGCTTTCTGTGCTTCAGAAACCGCCATATGAAAAAATCAGGGAGATTTCCTTACAACTGCTGTCGCAGAAGGTGGCCTTTTTGGTGGCCATCACATCCACCAGATGGGTGTCTGAGTTGGCGGCACTGTCGTGCAAGTCTCCCTACCTAGTCCTGCACAAGGACAAGGTGGTCTTGCGACCCTCTCCTTCTTTCCTTCCGAAAGTGGTTTCTTCCTTTCACATTAACGAAGATATTGTTCTTCTTTCATTGTGCCCACGTCCTTCGCACCCAAAAGAGTTTGAGTTGCATGCCTTGGACGTAGTAAGGACCTTACGAGTGTATTTGGCTGTTACAGCTTCCTTTCGGAAGTCTGATTCTTTGTGCTGACAGAGGGTCCGCGCAAGGGTTTGGCGGCCTCGTCGGCTACTGTCTCTCGTTGGATTAGACAGACCGTGACCCACGCATATTCAGTTCGGGGCAAGGTCCCCCCTTTTCCGGTCACGGCTCATTCTACCCGGGCGGTTAGCACTTCCTGGGCTTTCAGACACCAGGCCTCGGTGTCACAGGTGTGCAAGGCGGCCACTTGGGCCTCGGTACACACTTTCACTAAGTTTTCTAAGGTTGATGTGTTAGCATCTTCGGATGCTGCTTTTGGCCGCAAAGTTTTTCCGGCGGCAGTGTAGGTGCGTCTGGCGCCTCCTTAGAGGTTCTGTTGGGTACAGTTGTTATCGTTTACCCACCCCTCTTTTTTGACACAGTTTTAGGACATCCCCACAAGTCAATGAAGAGCTGCGTCTGTCAGTGAACGTAGGAGAAAAAGGGATTTTATTAAAACTTACCGTAAAATCATTTTCTCCAAGTTCACTGACAGACGCAGCACCCACCCCTCTGTGCTCTGTTTTCGGTACGGCTTGTATACGAACTGAGGAGCTGTGCTATGTGGAGGGTTTATGTGGGAAGAGAGGACTGCCCCCATGGGAGGGGCCAGCTGTTCTTTTCCCTGCCTAGTTAACTCCTAGTGGGACAAGCATAAACCCCACAAGTCAATGAAGAGTTGCGTCTGTCAGTGAACTCGGAGAAAAGGATTTTTCGGTAAGTTTCCCTTTTTTTCTTTTGGGGGGATGGCAAGTCAGCAGTCGGGACATCAAAGCCCCGCACTTAAGCCATCTAGGAAACGGGTGGGCAGCGGTGTCCAGCAAGCGGCAGCTTTCCTTCTCCTCCTGTGGTGTGGATCACGGCGTCTTCCGCCGTGCATCCCCCTCCTCCTCCTCCTCCAAGGTGTCCAATAGGATTGCTTGACCTTGCAGCCAATAGGGAAACGGGTAACAGACCCGCACTTCCTGATTTGCAGAGAGGCGATTCAGTGTTAGAAAAGCGAATGGTCATTTGCTTTTCTAACACACGTGAGTGGGCTCCGAGCACAATGCTCTGCGCTCCGAGTCCACTCTATTTTGAAGCCTATTAGAGCCTATGGCTCTAATCAGGTGCTTCAAAAAAACACCCCTGCCGCTGTAATTTTTGTGTCCGGCATGCTGAAAGGGGCCAGACGCATGAATAGGGGATGTCGCGGCGGCCTTGGACAGATACTTGTTATGCATGAATCGATCTATTTATCATATAGGGGGTGGCATGGACACCCGTGCTCCCTTAATGGACAGGCCGCCCCTGCTAAGGTCTCATGCACACTTGATACCCTGCTTTTACAGGCATTTGAGCTTTTTTTTTTCTCTGTTTCTAAACACCCCTCCATGTTAGACAATGTGTCCATGCACACTATAGATATATAGAGGCAGAAAAACAAACGTCAAATTTGCATTCAGGAGTGGAGCTTTTGAGCTTTTAAAAAAAAAAAGCCTGATACACCTAAACGCATATCTAAACATGTGTAAGTGCTAGGCCCATTTAGCGCTTGAGTGTTTTTTAATTTTAGTGGCAAGAATTCTGCCCAAATTAAATAAACATTCAAGTGCTTGAAGCGCCTAAACAAGTTTTTGAAGCTGCTTTTCTCCTACCTGGAAAAAAGTTTTATAAAAGCCCCAGTGTGCAAGAAGCCTTAAGTTTTTTTGAGATTTGCAAATTTTAATTTCAAACGTAAGCAAGCTTTGAAAGCTTGGTAATGCGGGTTGCCAGAAAGCATTGCGTACAAATCCTCCCAAATAAGTTTTTGCTATAAGCTTAATCCCATTTCTGTCAGATGGGAAATGTAAAAAAGCTTTATATTACTAGTAGAACTGGTAATAATTAGTAGAACAATTAGTGTAGTGCAGCCTTTCTCAATCTTTACACCAGAGTAAGCCTTGAAATAATTTTAAGGGTTCAAGAAATCCTTGCTGAAAATTGCTATATCTGTACATCAAGTAAGATTAGTGTGATCAGTAAGTGGCAGAGAATTTTACAGACAACAAAGAATATGATGCACGTATAGTGTTTGATACACGTAGAGTATTTCACTCCCACAGTAGGTCATTTTTCAACACCTCTTCTCTATATGGCAAAATAGTATTTTAAGTATTATTTATGAAGTGAAATAAATAACAGCAATTTAATAATAGCAATGAACAGACAAGGAAACAATGAATAGTATAGTGTTCCATTTCACTAATGGCTAACAGAGAACAGCCCCCTTACTTTGGAGGTCAGCAGAAAAATGCCTCCTTCCAGTGGTGGTCAGGGGAAAATTGTCCTCTGAAAGTGTTTGTAAAGGCTAATGGTCTTCTACCATAATACATTCTCTGCATTAAGGTAAAATATCTTCCATGATTATCATCCCCCCCCCCCCCAATCTTGATCCAGCGCTTTGCCCAAGAACAGCATTGCTGCTCTCTCCTCTCAGAATTTAGAGGTAGCAGTGGGAGTCATTGGCTCCTGCTGCTGTCAGTCAGATTCAGTGAAAAGGGAGTGGGGGGCAGAGCCGAGCTGCAGTGTGTGTGTGTGTGTGTGTGTGTGGACACAGCTCCCAACTGTCCCTGATTTCAAGGGACTGTCCCTGATTTGTAACAATGTCCTTCTGTCCCTCTTTTCACCTCATTTGTCTCTCATTTTGGTCTAAACTATATAGTTGTATATAAAATGCAGTATTTATCTTTTAAAAGTGTTTCCCAGTGCTAAACCTTTCATCCAATTTCTAAATTGCTGCATTTGTAAGTTTCACAGCTAGTATAAAGGAATAATAGTGGTTAAAAAAAGCACTTGTGGATTTTACTAAATTTTTTATGTATATTTCTCCTTTAAGGGGCGTGACGGGTGTGTCCAATGCCTACCTACATTGGCTAATAGGTGTCCCTCGTTCCTATCTCAAAAACTTGGTAGGTAGGACAAGTGCCCGGCTCAGGAGCCCATACGTCTGCCCCCATAGCAAGTGACTTACTATGGTGGCACAGACAGAATAGAAGGTTTGGGGCAGATGCACAGAGCAGGTAAATATAACATGTTTCTAGAGGAAAGAAGGAGAGAATCCCTGGTGCCGCACATCCACAGGGTTGTGTGATGATGGGAGAGGAAACCTCAGCCTGGGCTCCCGCCAAGCCATGCGTCTAACGCATATCGCTCCGTCCCCCAGGAGCTTAGTCATGGGGAAGTATAACATGTTTGTTACTGTAATTTAAAAAGTTGCCTTTAGTAAGTTTTTTAAAGTGATTCTAAAGGTTTCATTTTTTTCTAAAATAGCAAACATGTCATACTTACCTGCTCTGTGCAGTGGTTTAGCACAGAGCAGCCCCAATCCTTGTCACGAGCTCTTTTGGCTCATCTTCCCACTTGCTATGGGGGCACTCTTGTGGGCTCGATCCCATTCTGCACTGTGTGCATCTATTGACACATACACTCTCTGCTCACAGGAGTTGATAGATGGCAGCCAATGGCTCCAGCTGCTATAGAGCCTCCTAGTAAAGAGGGCAGACAGGCACTGTGCTGGATCGAGATCAGGCTCATGTAAGTATACTGGGGGGGAGCTGGACATGAGAGAATGCATGCAGAGAATACCTTAAGGTAAAAAAAACTTTTAGTTTTACAGCCACTTTAACATTGGTGGTCATTTGGAGAAGAGCTGCTTGCAATAGTGGTTATTGTAGGTGGGCAATTAGTCTGCCATTGTTTAACCTCTAGCATTCTTTGGAGGAGCATTAGTGTTCCATGTAACATTAAGTGACAAAGGCTGTTGTAGAGAAATAATATTAAAGGATCTATAGTAAATTGGGGTAAAATATATAAGTAATGAGTTTACAACCTCCTGAGACAGGACCTATTTATCAAATATAGTCTACTCAAAAACATGTGCCAACTGTTTTTTTTTTTTTAGATTGCTGTTCTTTGTACCACAGAACTCCCATTACACAAGGATGTTCACACAAATAAACAATTATGCCAAGTGCGTCTATGAATATAATACAAAAAAATAAAACATGCATGTAGGAATTTAGGGAGCAGTTAGTGCTATAGTAGTGACACACCTAGTAAAATTTCCCCAGAATATTGAGCTTGCAAAGGCTTGATTATATTCTGATGATCACAGTAATGGAAAAATGTGACAGAATATTTCCAGGTTATTTTCTAATACATTGCAGGATATTGTAGACGGACATGGTCTGAAGGGTTTGCAAAGAACGCCTTGTCACTTAATTTTGCTAGGCTTATTACCTCATGTTCGTGATTTGTTAAGTTAAATAGGTCTTCCTTTGAATGTATTATAACGCAACCTTGCTGGTCTATTGAAGGCCATTTCCTGAAATATTACAAGTTAGTAAACTAGATCAATCTAGAAAACAGTAAGAGAAAAAAAAAGTGTGTTTTATATATGAATATATATATATATATATATATATATATATATCAGCTCTGTGGGAGTGGGTAAGCCATGACTTTGAGCCAAACCAGGACTTTATGGCTTTGCAGAGTACCGTCAGGTTAACATGCCTGCATAAAAGTGTCCATAAGGGTTACCTGGATCATATAACTGGTTGAAGAGAATTGCAGATCTTTGGGAAGCTAACAGACAACAGTTTCTGCACATGTATTTCATTTGTGTTTGCTAGTGAGAAACTATACATTGTATTTGTAGCTAGCAATAAACTTGCAATACAGCAATATTTTCAAGCTATCGCTGTTTTGCAAGTCAGGGTCAATCTGCTACAAATGGTTACAATAAAACTTTTAAAACTGACATATCGAAAATGACATAAGTGAAACCTTTTTTCCCATCACTTTTTAACTGTCTCTAATATAGATTGAGCTGGTCCTGCATTGACAAGCCTGAGAATATATTTCCAAGTGCTGTCCACTGCCGCATTATTATATGCAGTATGTGATATTGCTGCTGTTAAATCACCCAATGATATATAATTCAAGATCTTTATTACTAAGATCTCAAGGTCTTGTACATCTATAACAACCATTATATGGAAGCCCCACTCTCTCCATTGGATTGTTAAGACATGTTTTGAAAAATGCTGCTGTGGGTCTTTGAACACAGTCAGTGTTGATGGTGAAATCCATCCCACAGCCTTATTGTGTTCTGCCAGCAGGAAACCTCCTCAGCCAGCAGAACATAATTACTGCTGGTGGCTACGGCATGTAGAAATTCTGACAGACTGATTGTATCCAAGTCAATCGATGGATTGACTTGGTTACTAACCAGCCTGCCCATAGATGTAGCGAATCGCGGCCGGTCCCTGCTGGACCAGTCAAAATTTGATCCATCCTATGGCATTTGCTTTGCAACTGGTCTGTGTATCACTGTAAAAGGTAAACGAATTCCACTTTCAACTATGGAAGCATGAACGTTAAAGGAAAAAAAAAACAGGCACAATGAAAAGCAGAACTATGGCTTGACTATAAACACATGGCCATTCCGCACATGCAAATCAGAACATTGCAGAATTAGGTGTGTTTTTTTATTTAACCAAATTAAACTCTGTGTAGGCTTTAGTAATTTGAGAATGTGTGTGAAGAATCTGCCGGACGGCCGCACTCCGTTAAAAAAAAACACCTTTATTCATATTTCCATAAAATCCATAAGTTATACAAGTACAGGAACATGGGCTATGATTAAGCACCCCACATTGATGGTGTGAAACGTGTAAGCCTTTTATCTTGTTCTCCCATGTTCCTGTACTTGTATGACTTTTAGGATACTTGTAGGATTTTATGGAAATATGAATAAAGGTGTTTTTTAAACGGAGTGCGGTCGTCCGGCAGATTCTTCACACACTCATCTTTGATGTAGAGCTGCACCTGTGCCATGAAGCCTGAGCGGAGGTAATTAGACTCACACATAACCTGAAGTGGTGTATACTCTATCTCTATAATTTAATATTGTGTTTTGGAATTTTTCCCCTATGTTCTCTGCCCAGTTATGATACATTCTTCCAGCTTTTATATAAATATTGGATGACATTTGATACTGATATGTACATTTTAATAGATAAAATATAATCTTCAAGATATACTACTTTGTGTAAAGTGAGTATTCCAGCATCCTCCACTAATAGTTTTAATAGCAGGCATTAACTTTCATCAAATGATTTACTCTAGAGTCTAGATGTTGGTGCACTTTCCTTTTCCAGTGCCACCCTTACCAAAATTTTAAAAGGCTGCAAGTATACATCAATTATCATTTATTAATACACATCATAGTTTCTGATTATTTTTCAGATTTCCCATCTAGCTTTTGTATATTTTTGTAGCTCTAAGTGATCTGTCGTCGTTTTTTTTTTTTTTTTCTTCTTGAATACTGAAAATATAGCGTAATGTTTAATGTGCTTGCTGTGTAGATCTCCTTGAAAAGTCAAGGGTCGTCAGGCAACCAAGAGGTGAAAGAAATTTCCATATATTTTATCAGATGTTGTCGGGAGCCTCTGATGATCTTCTCAGTAAGTACAGCAAAGCTATGAAAATGTTTGTGACTTGAAAAGAACCATGTAAATCTCACCCTTTCCCATGCCGCTGAACGTGGATCTGTTCAAAAGTTTTTATCCCCTGAAGTATGCTGGGAAACTGACACTTCTGGCAATGTCATTCTCCTGGGTCCCCCACAACTCGTTGTTTCCATCACCCTCTTGCCTCACATCACTGCCTCTACAGTGAGATTAGATCAGAGGGAAGAACCAGTGAGAGTTTGGGGGACCCATAAGTTTTACACTTGATGGTTCCCCAATGTTATGGAGATAAGAACTGGTGTTCAGTGATCACTATTTAAACTGTCCTTTTACCGGTGACAGCTGTTAAAGATTTTTTTTGTTTCATAGCTTTCCTTTATTTGCTAAAACGGGGTCTAAATCCACTTTACATTATTTCCAGGTCACCAAAAAACTTTTCTTTTAAGACACTTTGTCTCTTCAATATTCTCCTTTATAATTTAAACCCTTCATTTCCTAGATAAATTGAAACTTGATCGTGATTTCAGCAAATACAGCTATCTCAGCCTGGATTCTGCTAAAGTGAACGGTATAGATGATGCATCAAATTTCAAAACTGTCAGGGTAAGAGAACAGATGGTGTTTGTTGGATCTTCAATTCATAGAGATCAGATTTAACTCTCTTGGGTTTAACAGAACACTATATGTAAAGATCACTTATATTATATTTTTGAAAATATAGAAGAAAGGCTGGGGTAACTTGATGTGTTCTTCAGGATAGTGATGCATTTTTCCCATTAGGGAAATACAGTGAAATTAAAAAAAATATATATCAATTACTCCATTTATCTTGAATAACGTAATTGTAATCTGTGTAAAAGGAAGTTCCTATTGATAGTAGAAATGCTTAGTAGTCTTAGGGCTAGCACAGTTTCATGAGAAAGCTTCTACGTTTTGTATTGATAATCTCTAGGGAATCTTCTGTGTATTTCCCATTATGCTATTCTTTACAAAGCATTAAAACCTATTTACATTTCATGTTAGATCTGTCTCAGAGGGTGCCTTTTAAAATTGTTTCTAGTTTCTTATTTGTTATACTCATTCATTATCTGAATTAGTTATCCACTGATCTGGTACAACTTATTTACTTTACATTTCTAACCCTAATAAAGTATGGTACAAGGGGTTGGGAACTCTCAACGCTGCTTTGTACCAGTAAAGATTTGCAACTCTAAGGGAATTGAACATTATAAATTCATTTGAACACAGAAATAATGCTTATTGGTACAGTTCCTCATTTTTTTTTTCTTTTCGCAGTAATACTTTCTAATTGATTTCTAATGAAATGAGAATTTTAATATTGACTTGAGTATATTTATTGATTAATACTTAATGTAAACCTATAGTTTGCCTTAAATGGCTAACAGGGTCACTTAATGGCAGCCTCTACTGCAACTTATTTTCCGTTTCCCTCTGCTCAGCTGCCTGAAGAGAATAAAAAAAATGGTACTTCAAGGTATGAGAGAACATGTGACTTTTCTTTTTACCCACTATGTAATAAGCTTGTAATTGGTGATTGGAAGCCCAGGCACCTAATGCTGTCAAGTGGGAGAAAACCCTAAACCCTGTGTAGGGAAAGTCACAACTTTCCTTTGCTCTCATGGGTATATGATGACAAAGGAAGGCATTGGTTAATGCAGAACTACACTGCATCTGAGCACCACAAACCACAACCTATCCAAGTCACTCCCCCCACCCCCAATCCATCCATGTCTTTGTGCTTTATTTTGCTGAGAAATCACTTAGAAAAATGTCCCCTACCTTTTCTAGCCTGGGTAAGGGCAGATGATTCATGTAGCATTTACTGCCTGCAATCCATCTGGCCTTAGTTAAAAAATACAGACAGGAGGGTGTGCTTAGGCGAGAAACCCCTTCTGAAGACTCCTGAGATGTATGACATAATTTGCCTAGGCCTGAAAATCAGGAAGTAACTGAAGAAATGCAAAAAAAAAAAAACTTTCTGCTGTGGTTTTTCACCATGTATGAGTCTGAAGCTTGCTATGGGGGCACCTGAGCTCCATTCAGACACAGAGCCGCGGCCCGCCCCGGCCCCCTTTCTCTCCTTGTTTGCTGACTGACTTTGACAGCCGCGATAGCCAATGGCACCGCTGCTGTGTCTCAGCCAATCAGGTGGGAGAGTCTCAGACGGCCAAGACACTTGTGGACATCGCTGGACAGAGATGGGGCTCAGGTAAGTATTAGGGTGGCTGAGGGGGGCTGCTGCACACAAAAGGCTTTTTATCTGAATGCATAGAATGCATTCAGATAAACAAAACCTTCTGACTTTACAAACACGTTAACAGTAGTTTGAACCCCTCAACGCTCTAGCCAAAATCTACAAAAAATACCTTTAGTTATACTTTAAATATTTTAGTAGCAAAGAAATGTAATTTTAAGTGTAGACCTAGCCTTAGAGGTTTGGTTCCTTTTGGAATTTGTTTTTGGGGCTCGGTTGAGATTTATGGTTAGTTTTCGGGGTAAGATGTAGGTTTAGGATTTCAATGAAGTTAAAATTTAGATTTGGGTGTAATGTTGAGGTTTAATGTTAGGGTTTAAGTTAAGAGTAAGCAAAAGTCATTTTTGGATATGCAACCACAATTCCAAAAAAGATGGGACAGGGCCATGTTTACCCATTTGAGCTCCGGAAGATTTTACCCCTTTCATGACCAGGGCATTATTTGCGATATGGCACTCTTTGGCATTGTGCTACTTAAGGGGTAATTACACAGTCATGCAACAATGTACCCAAATTACATTTCTATAATTTTTTTTTAACACAAATAGAGCATTTTTTTGGTGGTATTTGATCACCACTGGGTTTTTTTTTATTTCTTTGCAATATAAACAAAAAAAGACTGAACATTTTGAGAAAAAAAAAACAATATTTTCTCTTCCGTTCACTGACAGACGCAGCATTCTTATTACACATGGGGTTATGCTCATCCTACTAGGAGTAGCCTAGGCAAAACAAACAAAAGTGTAGGTTGGCCCCTCCCAGGGGGCCGTCCTCACCTTAGCATATAATTCCCCCTACTCTGTACAGCACATCAGTTTTTATTTGCCTAGTGCAAGGAGTAGACCTGGTTCCCTATGGGAGCAATGGTCTCCTGAAGATTCATCTAAGGAAGACTGCTATCAAGAAGCTGGCTGGTGGTATAGAGGATATCTAGAATCCTAATCTTTCCCCAGTCCGGCCAACACTATGCGAACACCCTTAGGGGGGCCCACCGCATAGCGCCCGTTCCGTGTGGGCGGCCAGTGGCTAAAACCCACTAGAGCCCAGTGAATGGTTCACCTGTCCAGTGGCCTGACCAGCAGCATGCCTTCTTGCGGGGAGGTAGGTCTGCTCCGGGTGGCTACCCACTGCGCCCGTCGGATTGGTGAGTGAACCCCTCTTCCGCCCTAGGGGCATGGAGAGTGGGCACCCGGGCAGCTCTGTGGTGGTCAGCCAGTGGGGGTCTGTTAGAGGCCTTCCCCCCACTCCCCCTCCCCCCTCAATCCCCCCCCCCCCAGGCACCTTTGCACTAACCATTCGAATCTGCACCGACCGTCCGGAGCAATGTGTTAGGTGGGTCGTCGTCATTGGATTTTGGAGCACCGCTCGTTCGTGGCCGACCGCACGTGTGTAATGGCAGCGTCTGTTTGAGAACCATGTGGTTTCCAGCCTGCTCTCTGGCGGCCTCCAGTGGTCGATTGGGAGAACTGCAGTCCTTGTGCAGGAAGTCTTTAAAAACGGGTGTGGGCTTCCGGTTTTTGCTTGGACAGTATGGCTGACACACAGTAACAAGCTCCTGACATGCAGCAGTTCGTGGGCATTGCTCTTCGGTTGGAGTGCTGAGGCATCAAACAGCAAGTATAGCTGGCGCTTCCTGGGTGCCGGTAGCGGTGGGTATAATCCGCCCGGGTCTCCCTGGCTGATTTGTGGGGTAGAGGTGGTGGTTACACAGCGGGGGTGCCGGGCTGAGATGTCAGAGGCCGGCAATTCTATGGCAGGTATACCTGCAGATCTACAGTCCACCCCAGGATCATTAGTGTCCTTGGAACAGCTGAGGGCGGTGTTTGGGGAGGTCTTTCCCCGGGCAGGGGCCCCCAGAAGCGCCCACCCCCTCCTCTTTCCTCAGGGGAGGATTCAGATTTAGAAAGCACCTCAGTGGTCACACCTGTGGATCTTTCAGAGGGTGAGCCGCCCTCAGAGGGCGAAGAGGATCAGGAGGCTCCTAGTTCACGGGATAAAGCGATAGTGGAAGCACTGATCACTGATATTCGCGACTCTATGCGACTGGACCAAACAGGGGAGTCGTATGAGTCCGCATATGTTTGTGGACCGCTTAGACCCCCTAGGTCCCCTAGGGCTTAGCCTTATGATCAGGTGTTTGAACAGGCAGTGTTCAAGGAATGGCGGAAGCCACCAATTTCCTTGGCTTTGCCTAAAAGCTTTGCTGTTTGCTACCCCTTTGAGGAAAGCTTTACTAAGAGATGGGCTTCCCCGGTGGTGGACCCTGCCGTGGCTCGTGTGAATAAGGCAACCACCATCCCCTTGGAGGGGTCTCCATCCTTTAAAGAGGCGGCCGATCGCCGCACAGAGACAGTGTCTAAAGCACTATTCTTGTTGGCTGGGTCAGCCATGCGGCCGGCGCTAGCAACTGCTATGGCGGCACAGTCTCTTCACGAACACGCTGCCGCACTGCGCACTAGTTTGTCTAGTGAATGTGCACAGGCTGAGGTACAGCGGATGCAACATTTGGAAGAAGGTTTCCGCTACATATGCCCTGCGGCTTTGGATCTTCTCCCCATATTGTCAAAAATGTCTGTTTTTTCAATTGTCATCAGGCTGGTGCTGTGGCTCCGCTCTTCGTCGGGTGACCAGGCTTCAAAGAAAGCTCTGGCAGACCTGCCCTTTCAGGGAGGGCGTCTGTTTGGCCCACAGTTGGATAAGATTATTAAGGATTTCACGGGAGGGAAGAGTACTTTCCTTCCAGAGCCGAAGCGACGAGATCGTCGTCGTAGGCAGGGTCCTTTTTGCGGGCGCCCGGCCCAGCGGGTAAGGCCGGCAAGGCGTTCACAGGCCACAGCAAAAGGCCTTGGCAGCGTAACCCGAAAAAGCGGAGAACAAGCCTGCCTCCTCACGGGTGGGGGGCCGGTTTCTGGGGGTTGCAAGCAGCTCTCTTCTCCCAGAAAAGTCCTTCCCCTCAAACGTGAGGCTTCCGCAGAAGCGTCAGGAGGCGCCAGTCAGGCGCTCAGCAGACAGAAGTCATCTTGAACGCCGGCTTGCCGGCTGGAGTACCTAGGTCTGATTCCAGACACGGTACAGGCTGGGGTGTTCCTAACACCGAGTAAGCTTGTAATGCTTTAGGCAGGGCGAACCCTGTGATCGCGCCAGTGGTTCTCCTTACGGTTCTGTATACGGGTGTTGGGGCTCAGGAGGTCGACTTTCGAAGCGATACCTCACGCTCAGAACACTCGGCTCCTGCGGAAGGCAATTTAGTCGCGGTGGGACAAATCTCCTCTATCCCTGGACAGGCCGATCAGGTCGGAGTGTCAGTTCCGGGAACCCTTGGTTTTGGGGGATTCAGGTTCCGGCCCTAAAGGGGGGGAGAAGTTTTCTTCCCCTCAATTGGTCGATGTAGGTACCGGAACTGAGAGCGATCAAGCTCTGACTGTCCCGTGGGACAGTAGGGCTGCGCCACCCGGTACAGTCGGTGAATGCCACGGAGGTGGCGTACGTAAACCATCAGGGCGGAACAAGAAGCGCAGCAACAGCCACTGAGGCGGCTCTGATCCTTCAGGGGGCAGTGTTTCACAGGCCTCGAGGGCAGTATCGGCTGCTGTGCATTTTTCCTCCTCTAAAGGCTCTACCGAGGGTCGTACGCGGGGTAGAGGCGGAGGAAATCCCGACAATCCGGGTAGCTCCGGCTTGGCCCCGGCGCCCTTGGTACACCGACGTAGTACGAATGGTGGCAGAGGTTCTGTGGCGGCTTCACGGGGACCTGCTGTTGCAGGGGCCCATCTTGCACCCTGCTTTACCCTCGCTGGTTTTGACAGCTTGGCTATTGAGTCCCAGGTATTGAGGGATAGGGGTGTCTCGGACTCCGTAATCCCGACTATAATAAAAGCACGTAAGAGTTCCTCTCGTAAGATTTATCATAGGACCTGGAAGGCCTACATTACCTGGTGCGAGGCAGGGGGTTGGAACCCCCGCTCTTATAGAGTATCCAGAGTACTGGCATTTTTACAGCAAGGTCTGGACAAGAACCTGGCGTTAAGTACGCTTAAGGGGCAGATTTCGGCCCTGGCGGGTTCTTTTTCAACGGCCCTTGGCGTCTCATTCATTGATCCGTACATTTGTACAGGGGGTATGTCATGTGGCTCCTCAGATACGGTCGCCTTTGGCACCGTGGGATTTGAATCTGGTGCTTTCTGTGTTGCAGAAACCGCCATATGAAAGGATTAGGGACATTCCCTTACAGTTGTTGTCGCAGAAGGTGGCCTTTCTGGTAGCTATCACATCCGCCAGGTGGGTGTCGGAGTTAGCAGCATTATTCTGCAAGTCACTTTACTTGGTCCTCCAAAAGGACAAGGCAGTTTTGCGACCTTCCCCATCGTTTCTTCCGAAGGTGGTTTCTTCCTTTCATTTAAATGAGGATATTGTTCTCCCCTGATTGTGCCCGCACCCATCACATCCCAGAGAAGTTGAGCTGCATTATTTGGATGTGGTGAGGGCCTTGCGGGTGTATTTAAGTTCTACAGCTTCCTTTCGGAAGTCTGATTCTTTATTTTTGCTGACGGAAGGGTCGCGCAAAGGTATGGCGGCCTCGTCAGCTACCGTGTCTCGTTGGATACGGAAGACCGTGACTCATGCATATGAGATTCGGGGTAAGGTTCCCCCGTTTCCAGTCATTCCACCTGGGCAGTTAGTACATCCTGGGTGTTTAGACACCAAGCCTCGGTGTCTCAGGTGTGCAAGACAGCTACTTGGGCCTCAGTGCACACGTTTACTAAGTTTTACAAAATTGATGTTGCAGCATCCTCGGCTGCTGCTTTTGGCCGCAAGGTATTACAAGCGGCAGTATAGGCGCGGTTAGCGCCGCCTGAGAGGGCGTTTTTCTGTTGGGTACAGTTGTTATGGTTTTGCCCACCCCTCTTGATTGGCACAGCTTTAGGACGTCCCCACGTGTCATAAGAATGCTGCGTCTGTTAGTGGACGGAAGAGAAAAAGGGATTTTTTGTATAACTTACCGTAAAATCCTTTTCTCCGAGTTCACTGACAGACGCAGCATCCACCCCTCTGCGTTGGTTTTGTACGGCTTGTTACGAACTGATGTGCTGTACAGAGCAGGGGCATTATATGCTAAGGTGAGGACGGCCCCCTGGGAGGGGCCAACCTACACTTTTGTTTGTTTTGCCTAGGCTACTCCTAGTAGGATGAGCATAACCCCATGTGTCATAAGAAGGCTGCGTCTGTCAGTGAACTCAGAGAAAAGGATTTTACGGTAAGTTATACAAAAAATCCCTTTTTTTAATTTCGCTATAAAACGTATCCAATAAAAAATAAATACAATTCATACATTTTGGGCAAAATTTACTGTGCTGCATGGGATACAGTGCCTTGAAAAAATATTCATACCCCTTGAAATTTTGTCACGTTACAACCAAAAATGTAAATGTATTTTATGTGACAGACCAACACAAAATGGCACATAATTGTAATATGGAAGGAAAATGATAAATGATTTTCCAAATTTTTTACAAATATCTGTGTGTGGCGTGCATTTGTATCCCTTTACTCTGACACCCCTAACTAAAATCTGGGCACAAGCAAAAAGAGAGAAAATTGGAGGAATGAATGAGCGTATAACCAGATAGGTCCAATCTATATGTATTACTGAAAAAACAAAAGCTGGTGCTTGAAAATAACACCAAGTACCCCTTTTAGATTGATACGGACACAACTGATTTTTGTACAAACATTTACGATTTTATTGTTAAGTTAAAAAAGTTGTACTTTAACATAATAAGAAAGTGAAAAGACATAAATGACAAAAAGTCCTGATAGGCCAGTGAACACGTGTTAATACCCAACATGCACGTGAATAAGTTTACATGACCACCCCCAATCAAGAAGTAGTAGGAACTGATCCAGGGCTGTATCAAACGCAGGGCCTGATTAAGAGCATCGTGGACCTGGTACTGAGGATTTTGGTGGTGCCTTTTTATGGAAATAAAATGAAAATGCAAACAATTTTTTGTTAAAACAAATTTAATATGCTGCCGCAATTTACACTGTATACAGAGTAGGGCTGGGCAGTATTAGTGACTCGCTCACACCACTGGGCTGGGCCTATCTTAAGGAAGGGGCCTGGAGCTGCAGCTCCAATAGCCCCTATGTTAATCCGGCCCTGATCAAATGTGCAGACCTAACATGTTTTGGACTCCTTTGAGTCCTTCAGAAGTATAAACAGTTGGTTGGGTATATTTCTCTACAAAACAAGAACATATAAATTACTTCCTATAGTAGTACATATTTTTCTTACATCATCATAATAGATAGCCATTTCATGTTGAGAAGATACATTTTCAGGAGAATTACATAGTGATACTTAAAGCAATATTCTCACAAGGATCATTCCCCTCCACAAGCCTCTCTTGCCTCAGGAAGGAAACGGCAAAGAGGAGCACCAAGCATTCAAAAGGATGTCTCACCTTGGTTGGTGTACATGCAGTGAGGGGGGAGGAAGGAAGGAAAGGAGGCAACCCCAAATCTGCAGACAAGGATCCTTCAGCATAGGAACCAAATGCTCCTGCTGTTTAAACTTCCAGTCACAGCATGTGTGTGTATGTATTGCTTGTCATAAGATGTAGTAGAGCTGTATCCAAATAAAACTAAATAGTAAGCAAACAAGGCATTCTACTACTGCATATATCATAGGCTTTTGTTTGTATCTGTAATGGACATATTAAATTGCAGGACAGTATAGTCCATGCACAGGAGGAAGATAGAAGGGAAGGGGGGAGATTATAAGGCTTCATGCACACAGGACTTTAAAAAATACGTCCAAAAAACGTAAGTAGCTTATCAGTGATTTTTTCAGCTTTTACCAGCAATATATTACCGGCGTTTTTGCAAGTTTTTTCATGTTTTTAAAGGGCCAGCATTTCTTTTTTTTTTTTTCAATTGATCTAAAACGTCCAAAAACGTTGGATCGACATTTTTGGGCGTTTTTGAGCATTTGAATGCTTGTACAGCTGATAAACGTCTCTCGGAACCCTCTGGTCATGGTTTTTTTTACAGCTCAAAAACGTCACCGCTAAAAATAGTTAACAGCCTATGTGTGCATGAACACATAGGATAACATGATGGAGGGTTTATTGATTGTAGACAAAAACGTCTGCAGCTAAAAACAGCTGCTGTAAAACAGTCAAAAATGTCCTGTGTGCATGAGGCCTAAATGTTGCTCCAGGTAGACCCCTTAGAAGCCCTTTCCTCTGCCCCAAAGTAATCCTCACAGCATAATACAGGGTTGTTGATGATAAACCTACCTTATCCTTGTGGTAGTAATGTCTGCATATAATCCTGTGTGTGTGTGTGATACAGACTAGCAGAGAAATTCAGCAGTGTGTGTTGATCCTAGTTGTCTTATAAGCACTCGCTCACCTGGGTACACCAACCAAGGTGAATCTGGGACATCTTTTTGGATCCTTTTGCTCCCCTTTGCTGTTTCCTTCCTGAGGCAAGAGAGGCTTGTGGATGTGAATTATCCTGGTGGGAATATTGCTTTTAGTAATATGCAAGTATCACTATGTAATTCTCCTGAAAATATACAGTCAGGTCCATAAATATTGGGACATCGACACAATTCTAATCTTTTTGGCTCTATACACCACCACAATGGATTTGAAATGAAACGAACAAGATGTGCTTAAACCTGCTTTCAGCTTTAATTTGAGGGTATTTACATCCAAATCATTTGAACGGTGTAGGAATGTCAACAGTTTGTATATGTGCCTCCCACTTTTTAAGGGACCAAAAGTAATGGGACAGATTAACAATCATAAATCAAGCTTTCAATTTTTAATACTTGGGTGCAAATCCTTTGCAGTCAATTACAGCCTGAAGTCTGGAACGCATAGACATAACCAGACGCTGGGTTTCATCCTTGGTGATGCTCTGCCAGGCCTCTACTGCAACTGTCTTCAGTTCCTGCTTGTTCTTGGGGCATTTTCCCTTCAGTTTTGTCTTCAGCAAGCTCAATCGGATTCAGGTCAGGTGATTGACTTGGCCATTGCATAACATTCCACTTCTTTCCCTTAAAAAACTCTTTGGTTGCTTTCGCAATATGCTTCGGGTCATTGTCCATTTCCGTTGGTTTCTCAAAAAATTCCCT
>BLSH010045070.1:972076-1000332 GCA_018402905.1 Glandirana rugosa | reverse complement strand
GACCGCAAACTTTAACACATGTGATATGACCACTCTATTGGGGGTCACATTAACTGCGGTAAGAGCATAGAGTGGCTGGTGAAGAGTGACACGAGAGTGCTTTCTTCTTTTCTTGCACGGAATTGGGGACTTTATCTACATCTGATCCTCTTCATTTATATTTGATCTATCCATATGAACTGTGGTTAATGATCTCTGGTGGTGCTCATTCACGCTGGAATTGGTCCTATGTGTTTATGGACTCTAATTTAGCGCTGTACTTTTGTGTTTATTAATGTTTTGCATCCAGGTGTAGGATTGTTGTACAAGCAGCTGGACGTTTTTTATTCAATTTTATTCAAGTTTATTCTTATTCAACCTTTTTTGGTTAAACCAGTTTTGTCATTAGCGCAGATTTCTCCAATATTTTAACATGATACTACCACCACCATGCTTCACTGATGAGGTGGTATGCTTTGGATCATGAGCAGTTCCTTCCTTCTCCATACTCTTTTCTTCCCATCACTCATGTGCAAGTTGATCTTGGTCTCATCTGTCCATAGGATGTTGTTACAGAACTGTGAAGGCTTTTTTAGATGTTTGGCAAACTCGAATCTGGCCTTCCTGTTTTTGAGGCTCACCAATGGTTTACATCTTGTGGTGAACCCTCTGTATTCACTCTGGTGAAGTCTTCTCTTGATTGTTGACTTTGACACACATACACCTACCTCCTAGAGAGTGTCCTTGATCTGTACAACTGTTGTGAAGGGTATTTTCTTCACCATGGAAAGAATTCTTCGGTCATCCACCACAGTTGTTTTTCATGGTCTTCCGGGTCTCTTGGTGTTGCTGAGCTCGCTGGTGCGTTCTTTCTTTTTAAGGATGTTCCAAACAGTTGATTTGGTCACACCTAATGTTTTTGCTATCTCTCTGATGGGTTTGTTTTGTTTTTTTCAGCCTAATGATGGCTTGCTTCACTGATAGTCACAGCTCTTTGGATCTCATATTGAGAGTTGACAGCAACAGATTACAAATGCAAATAGCACACTTGAAATGAACTCTGGACCTTTTATCTGCTCCTTGTAAATGGGATAATGAGGGAATAACACACACCTGGCCATGGAACAGCTGAGCAGCCAATTGTCCCATTACTTTTGGTCCCTTAAAAAGTGGGACATATTTAAACTGTTGTAATTCCTACACCGTTCACCTAATTTGGATGTAAATACCCTCAAATTAAAGCTGAAAGTCTGCAGTTAAAGCACATCTTGTCCATTTCATTTCAAATCCATTGTGGTGGTGTATAGAGAAAAAAAAGAAAAGAATTGTGTCGGTGTCCCAATATTTATGGACCTGACTATCTTCTCAACATGAAATGGCTATCTACTATGATGATGTAAGAAAAATAGGTACTACTATAGGAAGTAATTTATATGTTCTTGTTTTGTAGAGAACTATACCCAACCAACTGTTTATACCTCGGAAGAAGGACTCAAAGGAGTCTGAAACGTGTTAGGTTTGAACTTTTGATACAGCCCTGGATCAGTCCTACTACTTTTTGATTGGGGACTGCCACGGAAACTTGTTCACGTGCATGTTGGGTATTAACAGGCTTTCGCTGGCCTATCAGGCCTTTTTGTCATTTATGTCTTTCACTTTCTTCTTATGTTTATGTACAACTTTTTTAACTTTATAATAACATGGTAAACTTTTTTACAAAAAAAACAGTTGTGTCCGTATCAATCCAAAAGAGGTTCTTGGTGTTCTTTTCAAGCACCAGCTTTTGTTTTTTCAGTAACTAAAATCTAATGGAACCAATTGCCTTCAGAATTCACCTAATTCGTAAATAGAGTCCACCTGTATAAATACAGCTGTTCTGTGAAGCCCTTTAGAGGTTTGTTAGAGAACCTTGGTGAACAAACAGCATCATGAAGGCTAGGGAACACACCAGACAGGTCAGGAATAAAGTTGTGGAGAAGTTTAAAGCAGGGTTAGGTTATAAAAAAAAATATCCCAAGCTTTGAACATCTCATGGAGCACTGTTCAATCCATCCTCTGAAAATGGAGAAGGTATGGCACAACTGCAAACCTACCAAGACATGGCCGTCCACCTAAACTGACAGGCTGGGCAAGGAGACCATTAATCATAGAAGCAGCCAAGAGGCCCATGGTAACTCTGGAGGAGCTGCAGAGATCCACAGCTCAGGTGGGAGAATCTGTGCGCAGGACAACTATTAGTTGTGCACTCCGCAAATATGGCCTTTATGGAAGAAGAGTGGCAAGAAGAAAGCAATTGTTGCAAAAAAACCATAAGAACTCCCATTTGCATTTTGCGAGAAGCCATGTGAGGGACACAGCAAACATGTGGAAGAAGGTGCTCTGGTCAGATGAGACCAAAATTAAATTTTTTGGCCTAAAAGCAAAGCACTATGTGTGGTGGAAAACAAACATTGCACATCGCCCTGAACACACAATCCACACTGAGAAACATGGTAGTGGTAGCATCATGTTGTGGGGATGCTTTTCTTAACCGACCAGCCGCATCATTATACTGTGGCAGGTTGGCGCGGCTGCACGAATCGCCGCTGGTGTACGTCAGGCGTGTACACGCCTATCTGTGGGCGTGCGCGCCCATTCGCTAGCGGGGGAGCCAACCAGCGTTCCTAGTGATTAAGATCAGTGATCTCTCTCCTCCTCCAGTGAGCCCAGCCCCCTTACAGTTAGAAACACCTCCCAGGAAACACATTTAACACCTTGATTTCCCCCTAGTGTTAACCTCTTCCCTGCCAGTGTCAGTTATACAGTAATCCAGTGCATTTTTATAGGACTGATCTCTGTATAAATGTGACTGGTCCCAAAAAAGTGTCAGAAGTGTCCGATCTGTCTGCCGTAACGTCGCAGTCCAGCTAAAACTCGCAGATCACCGCCATTACTAGTAAAAAAATAATAATAATAATAAAAATGCCATAAATCTATCCCCTATTTTGTAGGCGCAAACCCATCAATATAATTGGGCTAATTGGGATTTTACCAAAAATATGTAGAATGCAAATTGGCCTAAACTGAGGAAGAAATTTTTTTTTAAAAAAAATTTTGTCTTTTGTTTATAGCGCAAAAAATAAAAACTGCAGAGGTGATCAAATACCACCAAAAGCTCTATTTGTAGAAAAAAAGTGGACCCCAATTTCGTTTGGGTACAACATTGCATGACCATGCAATTGTCAGCTAAATCAAAGCAGTGCCGTATCGCAAAAAATGGCCTGGTCAGGAAGTGGGTAAATCCTTCCGGGGCTGCAGTGGTTAAGCAGGGACAGGGAAGCTGGTTAGAGCTGATGGGAAGATGGAAGGAGCCAAACATAGGGCAATCTTAGAAGAAAACCTGTTAGAGTCGGCAAAAGACTTGGGACTAGGTTGGAGGTTCTCCTTTCAGCAGGGCAACGACTGTAAACATACAGCCAGAGCTACAATGAAATGGTTTAGATCAAAGCATATTCATGTGTTAGAATGGCCCAGTCAAAGTCCAGACCTAAATCCAATTGAGAATCTGTGGCAAGACTTGAAATTTTGCTGCTCACAGATGTTCTCCATCCAACCTGACAGAACTTGAGCTATTTTGCAAAGAAGAATGGGCAAAAAATGTCACGCTGTAGATGTGCAAAGCTGGTAGAGACATCCCCAAAAAGACTTGCAGCTGTAATTGCAGCAAAAGGTGGTACTACAGAGTATTGACTCGAGGGCTGAATACAAATGCATGCCACATTTTTCAGATATTTATTTGTAAAAAAATGTGGAAAACCATTTATCATTTTCCTTCCACTTCACAATTATGTGGCACTTTGTGTTGGTCTGTCACATAAAATCCCAATAAAATAAATTAGTTTTTCATTGTAACATGACAAAATGTGGAACATTTTAAAGGGTATGAATACTTTTTCAAGGCATTGTATACTGGAATCTTTATTTTTCAATTTCTTTTCATACTACTAATGGCAGTGATCAGCAACTTATAATGGGGCTGCGATAGTGCAGCGGACAATCTGACACAAACTGATGCTGGGGGGGGGAGCTGACTAACTGCCACTGACACCTCACCAGTGACAATAATACAAAGATCAGTGATAATACTGTACTAATGATACTGGCTGGGAAGGGATTATCACCTAAGGCGATTAAGGTATTAAATGTGTAAAGTGTGCTGCTTATACTACTAGATCTCTAATAGATGTCTCTAGATCTATCAGAGAGACTGACAGATCACACCCTTTGTACAGAGCTCTGTGTTGTTTAGCAACACAGAGCATTGGGCTGTAATTGTACACAGCCGATCAGCAGGTCCTGGCCGTGAATCATTGGCTGGGACTTGCTGATAGGCTCCCGCTGTTTACAATCACAGTGGCTGCCAGGCAGGCGGTCAGAAACAAGTGGTTAACAATACTCTGTAAATGTTTGAGAACTGAGGAGACCAGTTGCTGGAGTTTTGGGAGAGGAATGTTGTCGCATTCTTGTCTGAGAATATGCTGCTCTAAAACCTGGATATATCTTTCAAAATTGATGTTGCCTTTCAAGATGTGCAAGCTGCCCATTCTATTCACAATAATGCTTCCCTATAGCATTGGAGATGCAGACTTTGTAACTGAGGGCTGATAACAAGCCCAAAAGTCCCTGTCCTCTTTAGTTGGTAGGATGCGATGCCCATGGTTGCCAAAAAAGAATGTCAAATTTCTCACTTTGCAACAGACCATTTTAAATGAGCTTTGGCTCAGAGAAGATGACGGCATTTCTGGATCATGTTCAGATATGGATGCTTTGCATTATAGAGCTTTACTTTGCATTTTTGGATGGCACGGCAAACTGTGTTCACAGTGATGTTTAGAAGCATTCCTGAGCCCATGTCCATCACGGAATCGTGCCTCTATTTAATCATGCCGAAGAGCATGGGCATCCACTATTGCATTTCGGCCTTGTCCCTTGTGCGCAGAGATTTTTTCAGATTTTTGGAATCTTTTGATATGATTAGAGATATGCTCGGGCGTGTTTGAAATCCCACATGCCTGATCCCGCCAGGAAGCCGACACTGCACAGCGCTAATCACAGGCAGTGAGACATTTCCCGGTCCGCAGCTGCACAGATCAAAAAATGTCTCACTGCCTGTGATTAGCAGTGTGCAGTGTCGGCTTCCTGGTGGATCGGGCATGTGGGATTTCCAACATGCCCAAACCCATCTCTAGATGTTATATAGAGTGGATGATGATATATTGTAAGTCTCTGCAATTTTATGTTGAGGAACAGTATTTTGAAATTGTCCGACAATTTTTTGACACAGCTTTTTACAGATTGGTGAACCTGTGCTCATCTTTATTTCTGAGACACTCTAACTCGCTAAGATGCCCCTTTTTATACCCAATCATGTTACTGACCTGTTGCTAATTAACCTAATTAGTTTAAAAATGCTCTTCCAACTTATCCTTGTTAGTACCACTTATTTTTCCAGCTTTTTGCTGTCCTGTCCCAACTTTTTTGGGACATTTTGCTGCTATAAACTTCAAAAGCACCTTTTTTTTTTTTTTTTTTTAAAGCGGTAGTAAAGTCTGCTATAATTTCTTCTTTTTAGGGCCCCCCAGGTGCATTATGCTATAATATACTAGTATACACAGTATATTTGCACATTATGGCTTACTTACCTGTCATATCGAGCCCTCCGGCGCTGTGCTGTGGCCGATCCGGCGGGTCCCAGGCGCTGCCATCGACACAGTCGTCTTCCTTCAGTCTTCCGTGCCTTTGCCCGCTTGAATGGTTTGGACAGGATATTGAGCCCCCCTCACATGCACATGGGAGTCACATTGCAGCGACACAGATCGAGGCCGTAATAATAGCTGAGCTGTACATGCACGGCTCAGTGTATGTGATGGCTAACAGGCAGGAGGAAGTATTTATGACCGAAGAGACAGATACAATCTCTTCTGTCATACATATCCTGTCTGTTAGCAATTTTTAAGTAATACAGGTTTTCAGTTTAAAGGAAAAGTATGGCCTGGGCTCGTTTGGTCATACTTCTATGGATCACAAGAGTTCAATGCGTTTTTCACTCCTGTGACCCATTTTCAGCAGAGAGCAGACTGAAGTCTGCTCTCTGTCGACATCACAGGAGTTGGGACAGGCACCGTGTCATCACGACTTCAAGAGTCGGGATCCGCCAGGTGCCTGGACCGACAGCTGTCTCAGCAAGCTGCTGAGAACCTGAGACAGCTGATCCCCGCCCCTCCACAGCTCAGCGCTCCTGTGAGCGTGGAGGAGCAGACAGGAGAGCTGCTGATTGATAGCCAGCAGCTCTCCACTCGGGGATCTGTGAGAACCGAGCCATCGGCAGTGTTCGGTGCCTCGGTTCTCAGTGTACAGATGCCGGGGGACAGATGCAGCATCGAACCGATGCTGCATCCACCTAGGTAAGTATAATGGGGGAAAAACATAGAAACCCATACTTCTCTTTTAAAGTGATTGTAAAGTCTTGTGGGGTTTTTTTTAACCACTTCAGCCCCGGAAGGATTTCACACTTTAGGACCAGAGCCCTTTTTGCGATTCGGCACTGCGTCACTTTAACTGACAATTGCGCAGTCGTGCGAGGTTGTACCCAAACAAAATTTGCGTCCTTTTTTCCCTACAAATAGAGTTTTCTTTTTATGGTATTAGACCCCCCTTGCGTCATTTATGTTCACCGCTATAAATAAAAAAATAGCGACAATTTTGCAAAAAAAAAAAAAAGTTTTCCTTTTTGCTAAAATACAAATCCAAAAAAAATATAAAAAAACATTTTTTTTCATCGGTTTTGCCCGATTTATATTCTTCCTCATATTTTTGGTTAAAAAATTTGCAACTGGGGGGGCGTGTCCGGACGTGGAAGGAGAAGACATGCCAGAGAGGAGCTCCCGGTATCCCGGCTTCAATCCAGAGCAATCCTCTCTCCTGGACAACTGGTGAGCAATCGCATCCACCCCAATAGCTCACCCTTCCTTCCTTCTAAGCCCTGAGCTGGGTATTGAGCTCTCTTACGATCCCCTTGGGACATTCTTCTTTGAAAATCAGGCCCTCACTCCCCAGCCACGGTCGCCATCTTCCAGGCCCCATCCAGCCTTCTGGGGGTAATATACTGCAGCATCTGCCTAACCTGAGGCTCTATTAAACCACCCTAAGTGCCCCCTGTGCTTTAGATGCAAATCAGAGCCCCTACAGCGCCGAGCCGGGCCGCAGGCACTCAGGAAAGTCCCCGGCTTCGGCCTACAAGGAGGCGCAGCAGCTGAATAAACACTACCCTTGGACTTCCCTATTTGCAAAACCCATTAATTCTGCTACTATTGCCTCCCATACTGCTGGCAGAGTCCAGGGGTGCGTGGGGAGTCCCTGATTAAAACGCCAGAACCTTCATAGTAGAGGCGGCCATCTTGCTCCACCTAATTGTCATTCTCAGCCTCCACACCCCCTCAGAGTCCATACTAAAGCCTTATTTATCTCCAGTTGAATAAAGGATTAGAAGTCTTTATATACAGAAGCGATATAATAGGGGGAGCCAAACCTAGCTGATATGAAAGCTTAAAGCTCTGCACCTGAGAGAACCTTGCCGCCGGGCACAATCCTGCTCAGACTCCTGTTAATAAAGCGCAGCTCTCTGTTTATTCAGTGTTCCCTCTGGTTACAAAGTGATGGTGCTGGGCAGCACCAAAACCAAACTCAAGTCTAAAAACATTAAAGATGTTCTTTCCAAGCAAACAACTAAGCGGGCGGCGGCTGCCATGTCTCAGCCCAGCACGCCGAGTTCTAATAAGAAGCTGCAGTACCCTCTTGCCTCACAGCCAGCTGACGGTGAGTCTGATTCTGACACCCAACAGCACCCAAATGGCTATACATACCTGCAAAATTTGAACAGATGCTACAAAAAGCATCAAACAAACTTCGGACCACATTACCGAGAAACTAACCCGGGAAATCCGGGAACTTGGCAATAGAACTTGAACTAAAGGTTGACGATCTTGACACTCAAGCGCAAACTACCTTTGCTGAAATTGAAAATCTCAAAGAGGAAAACCTCAACTTGCAGCTACGCCTAGAAGACTACGAAAACAGAGCCCGCAGATCTAACCTGTGAATTAGAGGAATCCCTGAGACTGTTGTTGATCTGCAGGCCACCATGATTGCCCTGTTTAAGTAACTTCAACCAGCGATACCAGCAGAATTGCTAAATTCCATTATTATAAAACTAAGTTGCTAGCAGCAGCCAGAGGCAAATCATCTCTTTCCTTACAAGGACACTCTTATCAGATATTTACTGATCTGTCCCCAATAACAATCACCAAATGGCGCGCCCTGAAGGTTCTTCTTCAAACGCTCCAGGAGCACAAAATCGCTTATTATTGGGGTTTTCCGTTTTCTGTGCGGTTTACCCACCTGGAAACCAAATACCTCTGTCGCACAGCAGAAGACCTCTGCTCTGCACTGCAAGATTTGAACCTCATGGGACCCAGCCCGCTCACCACAGAAAGCCACCACTTCTTCCTCGAGGCAATCCTCACACAACTTTCACAAATGCGGGCGCTTTGACCCCCCACCGAATGCTCAGGAAGATGAAATGGACTTACCAGGTTTGCACTACTTAAACTCACCCTTTTACCAACATATGGTATGCAATCCTAGCGGCACTACTACCCTACCGTTGGAGACGATTCCACCCACCCTCACCCACTGTGCCTTGTTTCTGTTCCTGTTACTTTAGTGTTGCTGGTTACAGTGGGTCTGGACTTCTTCAAACCTCTTCACCCCAAGCAAATGACTACAATCATTACCTTGGTCGTTCTTCCTAACCTTCAGATCCACCAGCTGTGAGAGGTCCCCTATCTCTTGTCAACTATGTGACCTACCTTCCCCCACAAGGTACCTCCCCATTCCTTTACCTGCCTCCTGCTGGTTCGATCCTTCAAGGACTAGTACCACAAGTCACCTTAGGTGACCTAATTCTAGCAACACCTGGAACTAGCCCTACGTCAGCTACGAAAGGCTTGAACTCATACCTCTTCTATTTTTGCTGGCCCACGGCCTGTAAAGGCATCCCACAGAGGTCTTGAGGTTTTCCACTCTGCTAACCTTTGGAACTGTTGAGACTGCCCACTATAGACAGCCTCCCCACTTCACTGGGCCTTGCTGCTGTTGGCGTTTCCTACAGTGTTACTGCTTCTGCTAGCTAGATGTGCCTTAGAACTTAACAATTAGCCATTTAAGAATGTTTGTTTAATGTTACATGTTCAGATTTTGCCTTTTTAACCACTTCTATAGTGTCCGGACTTTAATGTTCTCTTACAGGTTGTTCTTGTACCTCCTTCTGCTACCACGGGATTTCTGCAGTTTTTATGTGGAACTCCTCAGGTAGCCCCAGAGCCTCTAGGGGTCTGCTTGTCTTTCCCTTAGCACGCTCCCCAACCTCGAATGTCTACAATTTTCATATTGTACTTTACATGATACATAGTTTGGTCCATACTCTTCTCGCTCTCCTTTATGCTATCCTCTTTCTCTTTCCTCCCACCTTAAACCTCATGCAAAGAGAACGACTTGAATGTCCCATTAGCGAGGCGGAGGTTATCACTGCCATTAAATCCCTAAAATTACAAAAGCGACCAGGCCCGACTGATTTTCTGCTACCTATTTTAAACAATTCTCCAACATTGTAGCCCCTATGCTCACTAATGCCTTTAATACCCTGCTGAAAGGGCAAGCATTCCGACCTGAAACACTTACGGCCATTATCTCAATGATCCCTAAACCAAATACCGATCGCCCTTCTTAATCTAGACATTAAACTATTAGCTAAAATTCTTGCCACCCGTTTAAACGACATCATAGGAGACCTTATACACCGTGACCAAACAGTGATAATATTAGAAGGACCCTCCTACTCGCCCATATAGCAAAGCAAAGACGTATCCCTACCTGCTTCCTCTCTTTGGATGTCAGGAAAGCGTTAGACTTCCTGTTCTGGGTCTCATTGCTCTATAATGGTCCTAAGGCATATATCAAATACTCAGGATACAGGTCTGCGATCCTTGATGTGCGTTGTGGCACAAGGCAGGGGTGCCCCCTTTCGCCACTTTTATTTCCTTTACTAATCAAACCAGTTGCACAGCTAATTAGATCCGACCCCAACATTAGAGGGATTGAGTCTGCCTTTTCGCGGACGATATCTTGATATACTTATCTTCACCGCATGTTTCAGCCCCTAATCTCCTCTCTCTTGTACAAAAGTTCTTCAACATTTCCAGCCTACACATTAACCCGCATAAGTCTAAAATCTTTGACCCCTCCTGAGACACAACTTACCAAGACATCTTTGCCCTTTGATTGGGCCTCCCATCAGCTGCCATACCTTGGTGTCCAGCTAACCGCATCCTACGAAGACCTATTTGAGGCTAATTATCTCTCTTTATTAAGGAAGGTTACTAGCCTGATGTCCCAATTGTCCTCCTTACCCATTTCATGGGATGGCAGAATCAATGTGGTTAAGATGTCGATCCTCCCTAAGTTCCTTTATCTTTTTTGAACGCTCCCTATCTCCATCCCAACCTACTTTCTGCGCCTCCTTCAGCGCAGGACCCTATCCTACATATGGGGATCGATTAGACCCCATATTCCCCAAAAGACACTTTATGCATCTAGATACAGTGGTGGTCTTGGTGTACCCAAATTTTCATCTTACTTCCAAGCAGCACAGATCGCTCAACTTACTAAGTATCATGCGACCAAAGAAATCCCACTATGGGTAGCCATTGCCAAAGTTGACCCTATCTCCGTTGCTAACATTCTATGGCTTAGACCCGTGGATCGTTTAAGCCCGCTCAATCCTATTATCAAACATTCCCTTTCTGTCTGGGATAAACACAAGATTTCTCGCAACCTGCAATCTCCCCATAATCTCCTTCTCTCCTTTCTCAGAAATCCGGCCTTTCCCCCTGCATGGGACTCCCCCAGTTCCTTCAAAATCTGAACCTCCTCCAACTTAATTCATTTGCGCAATTTTATCTCCAGCAAATCCTTCCGCACTTTCCCTACCCTTTGTGAAGCTTACGGTTTGCCCAGCTCAGAATTGTTTCGATACTTGCAAATAAAGAACTTCTATACACCCTTCCTTAATGTTGATACACCTTTGACCCATCTATCTCCCTATGAGCAGATCTGCAAGTCTGATTCTCATGCCAGAGGCACTATCTCTTTACTCTATCAACTACTAACCACTGATCTGGACAACCCTATGCCCTCCTATGCAGACAAATGGGCATCTGACCTGGGGCGTATGATCGACACAGCTGAATGGTCTAATATCTGGTCAGCTACTAACTCTTCCTCCCCCAATAAGGAAACCAATATCAAGGTCAATCCCCCGATGGTACTTGGTACCAGCCAGAATCGCAAAATATCTCCCGTCATACCCGATAGCCTGCTTTCGAGGCTGTAGCGAGCCTGGTACATACTACCACATCTGGTGGGATTGGCCATTAGTACAGGATTTCTGGAAACAAATCTTCATTATTGCCTCTAAAGCCCTAGAGATGAATATTGCACCTGACCCATTGATCGCTCTGCTTAATTTGAGACCAAGTTAGTTGACCTCCTCTCAGTTTAAGCTGCTAGTCTACCTCACGACTGCTGCTAAACAGACAATCATCAAGGCTTGGAAGTCCCCTGCGTTGGTTGTGGCAGAGGCCAGAGGCACAATGAATAAGTCCTTTATACACGCTAAAATGGAAGCCATAGACAGTAACAAGATACGCAAATTTGAGAAAATCTGGGACCCCTGGGTTAGAAACTGCCTACCACCTGACTTCGACAGGAACCTCTTGATACCTTAACTACCACCCTTAAACATTTGAAACTTTGGCCTCCTATTCGAATCACGAGCCACTGGTCCGGGAGATCTAGTCCTACTCAATCCCTCCTTTCTCGCATCTAAATGTTACAGCCGCTGCCATTCTTTTCCCTACCTCTCCCCCCCCACTTTTCTTCTTTCAGTCCTTTCTTTCCCTATATCCTTTCCAGTTCTAAACTCCAATTCAATTCCATCTCGTCTACACTTTTCTACACTGCTTAGTATTTACATGAGACTCCACTGTTTCAGTTTCTAGTTCCTTCCAACACATCTGGTACATTTGCGATAGAGTTTGGATACACTGTAACACTCTTACAGTGAGCCAGTGTTTCCTCTATTTAAGTGTACAAATGACAATATTCCTACACTGTAGCGCTCTAGCTTACATTACTGATCCCTCACCCCTGTGGCACAGTGTGATGCCAGTGGGGTGCCTTGAGGCCTGAGGGCGCAGCACGGGCATGACCTAACAAGGAGGTTACGCAACTGCCATGACCACACTGTATCCTATTTAACTATGGAAGATATGTATCTGATGCATTCACTTTTCATGTACAGCTAAGTGGTAAGACGCTTATTTGCTTTGTATTATTTTCTTTACTTTTCAATAAAAATATTGAACAAGAAAAAAATTGCAATCAGCGTTTATTGATTGGTTTGCGCAAAAGTTGCCGCGTTTACGGATGATGATAATTCATTTCTGGGGTTTTTATTTTTTATTTTATTTTTTACTAGCAATGGCAGCAATCTGCGTTTTTTTTTTTTTTTTTTTGCGGTACTGCGATATTGCGGCGGACATGTCGGACCATTTTGACACTTTCTTGGGACCATTGGCATTTATACAGCAATCAGTGCAATAAAAATGCACTGATTACTGTGTAATTGCCATTGGCAGTGAAGGGGTCAACCTGAAGGGGGCGCTCTAAGGGTTAAATGTGTTCCCTAGGCATTTTCTAACTGGATGGGGGCTGGGCTGGCAGGGGGAGGGGAGTGATCACGGCTTCCATATACAGGAAGCCTGTGATCACAGCCCTTCCCCCTCTATGAGAACGGAGATCGTATTTACATACACGGACCTCCGTTCTTTCACTGCGGGGGGGGCATCGCGGGTAGCCGGTGGAGTTTGAGTCCGCCGTACCCGCTCCCTGGCCCCCCGGACACAGTGAGCGCGCTCACAATGCTGGTTATCGCATCTGCCGTCAGGTGACGGCGGTTTGCAATAACGAGCCAATCTGCCGCCGTCACGCTGCGGCGGGTGGTCGGCAAGTGGTTAAATAAACATGTTATACTTGCCTGCTCTGTGCAGTCAGTTTTTGTACAGATCAGCCCGGATCTTCCTCTTCTCGGGTCTCTTTTCGGTGCTTTTAGCCCCTCCCTCCTGTCAAGTGCCCCCACAGCAAACAGCTTGCTACGGGGGCAACCGAGCCGAGCTGCAGCTCCATGTGTCCATTCAGACATGGAGCTGCTGTTTGCCCCTGCCCCTTCTCTCCTCTGATTGGCTTAACCGACTTTGTTTGACAGCCACGGCAGCCAATGGCACTGCTGCTGTGTCTCAGCCAATCAGGAGGGGAGGCTGCTACACACAGAAGGTTTTTTTTATTTTAATACATAGAATGCATTAAGATAAAAAAAACTTTTGCCTTTAAAACTCCTTTAAATATGTTTTCTATATTGTATTGTGAATAAAATATGGGTTTATGAGTTTTGCAAACCATTGCATTCTGTTTTTATGTAGATTTTACATATAGATGTGGGGTTGTAATTTATGTGTGCCATTTGTTGTTGTCAATGCCAAAATGTATGGGTGTTGACAACTTACTTGTGTATAAATCACGTGGTGTGGAAATGTTAAAAAAGTTAAGCAGTGTTAAAAAAGAACAGTCTTATTCTATTTGATTTGCTTTATTTAAATGCGTGTTATTTTTCTGTTTTCTTCTTCCAGAACGCTATGCAGATTGTAGGTTTTATGGAACATGAAACACAATCGGTCTTGGAGCTTGTGGCTGCAGTATTAAAACTGGGGAATATTGAGTTTAAGCCAGAATGTCGTGTCAATGGCCTGGATGAAAGCAAAATCAAAGACAAAAATGGTAAGGACACATAATGAGCTTTGTGAAACATAGATTATTTAATGATTTAAACATAAAAATGTGACCTGTTCATTATTTGAATGCTTGCTTGATTTTTCAGCTTTATAGGCATGATGTATTTGCCTTTATTTGGTAGCTGAAAAGACATAGGATGTGGTCGTCCGCTATTCATTTTCCAGATGATCACAACATAACCACAGAAATAGGGCTCACCACAGGAAAGAATGTTCTGCAGTGTCAAGGCTTGAATTTGTGGAAAGGCAACAAGCCTTAGCTAGAAAGGATAAAGCCACATTACAAGGTGAAAACAGTTAGAGAATAGTGATTAGAATGGAATTTTAAGAATTACATACAGTAAGCTAAACTCAAGGCAGATGTAAAAAGGTACAAAAAATGCATCTCTATATTCATTACATCAATAAATGTATTTCTTTTTAATTGTAACTATTGTAAGTACCTGAATTGAGCGCGTGGGGGAGATGATGAAGGCATAGGACAGCAGTGTCTCTGGCTTTAATATTTTGTATTAGTGATCTAGAAGAAGTACATCTGACTTTACTCAAGCTTTCCTGATGTGATATTTGCTCCAGATTAGTTGCCCACAGTTTTTAATTCAATCTGGAACAGCATAACAGCCAGGCAGTTAAGAATAAGAATTTACTTAAAAAGGCATGTATTATGACAATTGATACAGGCTTAGAAATGATCTCTATCCTATGTCTCTTAAAAAGGTTGCAAACCTCCAAAAAAATAAAACAAACCTGCAAGACAAAGGCATAATGAGCTAGTATGCATCATACACTAGCTCATTATGAAATACTAACCTTAGAACGATGCCCTGGATCAGCACCCACACACTGATGACACGGCCGACATGTTGCCCGGGCTTCGGCGTGGTGATTGGCCGGAGCCGCAATTACATCACTCCCACGCATGCGCATGGGAGCTGCCGATCACCGCACGGGCCCGTAAGAAACGGCAGCAGCGTATATAGTGCATATCTCCTAAACTGTGCAACTTTAGGAGATTAGTTACATTACCTACAGGTAAGTCTTATTATAGAACAGAGTTATAAACAGAGTTTGCAACCACTTTAATAAAAAATATGATAACGACTTAAGCAAGTTTCTATTGAGCTTCAGACAGGTTGGGTTTGGAAGCACAGTGAATTTGATTTACTAAAAGCAAATAGGTTGTTCACTATGCAAGGGAAATTGTACTTTGCAAGTGAATTTCCCCCAGAGTTCAGAGAATGAGGTGAAGCTTTGCTGGCTTCCATCATCCAACCATGTCCCAAGTATTGCTTTTTTCCCTCATTCACTAAGTTCCCTCATTCACTAAGCTCTGGGGCAAATTCACTTGCAAAGTGAACGACCTATTTGTCTTTAGTAAATCAACCTCAGTGTCATGCAAGTGTTCCTGTTTAGACTGTGGAGAAAGAAGGGTAGGTATTGCTCAGAGCACTGAAACGTCCTCTTAGGTAAAATTGTACCTATTGGACAGTATTTTCTAACAGGTCCAATTGCTCTCTGTCTCTGAGATTTCTCTGAAAGTATTGTCTAAAGTGGTGCTATAGACCCAAGGTCGAAAATGGTGGAAAAATTGGGGTCGGAAATAGGCAATGTGTCTTCAACCACAGTGTGACATACCATAGCTATTTGATTTAGCTTTTTCTCTTATTTTTGTAGGCTGCATTTGGACTAACTCTACATATGTACTTTGGGATAATGTGCATGTTACATATGTGTAATGTTAATAAACAGCACAGAAGTTAACTACTTCATTCACCTTTGAGAAATTCAGTTACCTTCATTTACAAATTCACAAAACCTTGCAAATATGTTACTGCATGTGGAATTTCTAATAGTTTTCATATTTTTCCTTTTTTTCCCTTCTAGAGTTGAAGGAAATCTGTGAGTTAATTGGTATTGATCAAAGTGTTTTGGAACGAGCCTTCAGTTTTCGCACAGTGGAAGCCAAACAAGAAAAGGTCTCCACAACACTCAATGTTTCTCAGGTGAGTAAATCATTTGAATCATTTGTGATTGGTCAGTGGCAACTAAAAAAATATTCTTGTACCATTGGACAAACATGTTTTGCTAAGGAGATCATCTGTTTTTTTTTTTCCATATCTTTTTTCTAAGAACTTTATGCATGCAAGATGATAGAAGCAACAGTGATTCTACTTTTTAAAGAAGTGTGGAGATAGCACCAGCACAATCATTGAGAACACTTTTTAAGAGAATGTGTAGTTTTATTTTTGTGAGAGAGTGGTGGGAATTATAGGGAAAACTTTGACAGCAGGGGGTTAGGTAAGCTTATACCAAAAAACAAACTGTGGAACAGATGAGATGAGGTGCAGGTTGATGGCATTGTTTATATGTAGATCTATTTATATAATTTGGAAATTGTAACATTGTTGACATGATCTTTTTTTGGTGGTAAATGGCAGCAGTATTGGCATTTTCCTTGACGTTGGTTTCACTGCGCTGGCAAAAGAAGTTTTTGAATTTTTTTTTTGTACAACTCAGTCTTATATGGCTACATCAAAATCTGTGGCTAGATCTGTAAATCCGAGGCACATTACAAACCAGGGTTCATAAAAAGGCCTATCAGTAACAATGTTGAGTGTGGCAGAACTCCTCTTATGACAGTATTAAACAATTTTAATAATGAACCATTTCCCAATTTACCCACTAAATTTATAAGATTTCATTAGTGAACAATATTCTTTTTCCAAAATGTAAAATCAATAATTGTTTTGCCATGTACTTTGTTTAGTTTTAAATAATTTATGTGTACATCTAATGGACTTTTTTAAAATAGTAATATAGTGAATAATTGCGTTTTCTTTAAATTATTATTTATTTTTTTATTTTTTATGATTTTACATTTTACAGGCTTGCTCTTGCACGTGTTTGTATTAATTATAGAAATGTGTAGATCAACAACAAGAGAGAGATTCATTGCACAATACAGTTACGCTGTCTCTCTACAAATGTACAAATACTGGTATCAACCCACATACCCTCCAGATCATAAGGCACCAACATGGTTCACCTTTTAAAGCCTAAGTGAAATCAAAATCACAAACTGAAAGGTCAGCATAAGGGACATAACTTACAATAAGTAGGTTGTGTCCCTTGTGCTGATCCCTTTTCTATCACGGGCTCTCATCAAGAGGGCCTGATTATGCCCGCCTTTCCCACTAAAGTCCATCATTCATAGAAGTTGTGCTACAGTTTCTATGAATGAAACGCTAGCTATGAATGGAGGATGGGCCATAGATTGATAGCTCTGCCCCCTCCATTCATAGATCCTGTTTCATTGATAGAAGCTGTAGTACAAGACAGGACAGAACGGAGGAAGGTTTTCACGAACAGAAAAGGAATCCACACAAGGTGCACATTCTACTGACCATAAATGATGTCCTTTGTGCTGGTTTTTCATCTAGTGAACATGAACTGCAACTGAGCCCCTTGAGTCCAATTCCCATACTGTAAGTCTCAATTGGGGCATTAACCACTTCAACACCATGCCTATTTTTTGGACTTGGTGCTTACAAGATAAAACCATTTTTTTTTTTTTGCTATAAAATTACTTAAACCCCCCCCCCCCAAACATTATATATATATATATATTTTTTTTTTTTTCTAACACCCTACAGAATAAAATGGCGGTCGATACAAAACTTTATGTTGCACCGTATTTACGCAGCAGTCTTACCAGCGCGATTTTTTTTTTTAATTCACTTTTTTTAGTGAAAAATAAGACAACAGTAAAGTTAGCCCATTTTTTTTCCATATTGTGAAAGATAATGTTATGCTGAGTAAATTGATACCCAACAAGTCATGCTTTGAAATTGCGCCCGCTCGCAGAATGGCGACAAACTTTGCAACCTAAAAATCTCCAGTGGCGACGTTTAAAAATTTGTACAGGTTACCAGTTTTGAATTACAGAAGAGATCTAGTGCTAGAATTATTGCTCTCACTGTAAAGATCGCGGCGATACCTCACGTGTGGTTTGAACACCGTTTTCATATGCGGGCGCGACTTGCGTATGCGTTCGCTTTTGCGCGTGAGCTCGCAAGGACGGGGTGCTTTCAATTTTTTTTTTTTCTGATTTATTTTACTTTCTATTTTTTAATTTTACATCGTTCTTTAAAAAAAAAATGGATCACTTTTATTCCTATTACAAGAAATGTAAACATTCCTTGTAATAGAAAAAAGCATGCCAGGAACACTTAAATATGAGATCTGGGGCCAAAAAGACCTCACGTCTCATATTTACAGTTAAATGCAAAAAAAAATAAAAACTTTTTTTTAAAAATGCCAGTTAAAAAAAAATGGGCCCTTTAAGACCGTTAGGCGGAAGCGACGTGTGACGTCCCTTCTGCCCCGGAAATGTTATGGAGCCGAGTGGGCGGCATCTTCCGCTCACTCAGCTTCCTGTGCAGGGGGGAAATGGACCCGATCATCTCCGCCGCTGCCGACGGTCCGGTAAGTGGCGGAGATGACGGGAAAGTGGCGGGAGGGGGGGGCACCTCTCCCGCCACCGATAACAGTGAATCCACCGCTAAGTCCACTTTAATCTGACGCAGAATCGCCTGCTCTAAAAAACGGTATCTGAATGGTGCCTTTAGCTGAAGGTACCACTCAGATATCTCCACTCAAACTCAAGGACGTCATATAACGTCCAGCGGTATTGAAGTGTTTAATTAAGTAGGAACCACTATGGTTACATGCATTTAGTTTAATCATAGTGGGTCCTTTTAAACGAATGCACTAAGAAATCAATCAGAGGGGCAGTAACTGGAACAGGAAAGTTTTCCATGATACAGTGATCCAGTACTAGTATATAAAATGCCTAATTTTTGCTTGGTTATTTAAAAAACACATTTTCAATAGCTTCTGTAGTACTCATAGCTACAATCCTTCCCTGTGTGCTAAAGGGCTGGACAGGCTTTGCATTCCTGGGGGATGGGAGGTAGGAGGAAACCCTGCACAAAACCACATTATTTAGTTATTTTACATAAAAATTGTTAAAATTGAGTTTTAACATGCAGCTCAGTACATGAGAAACCAGTGGCTTAAGCAGATAACCTTGATGAATTTTGTAGGTGTTAGGTTTAATATACAGTATGTATACAATATATGTGTAGTGGGTTTAGTATATGTATGTGCAAAAATTTGGGGCTGGGGGGTGGGACCTTAACAACGCATTGTGCTGCTGTAAGACCACACAAACAAAGCAATATATTACAGTGCACAGATGACGTTTACTCCTGCAAGGCTATTTACAAGCATCTATACATATAAAGTAAATATGCAAAAATTTGGGGATTTGGCCACGCTATATGGCCTTAAAGTGCTAAGCCCACTAACTGGGTCAAAGTACCCCAATTTGGGTCCTACACTAACCATAGAATGAAAGATCCTATGTATGGAGGCAGACCCCAAGCTTTACAAACATCCAACTTGCAAACAGAGGGAGACAACAGGAAGTGAAAAGAAATCCACCCATAGGAAGGGGAATTCACTCCTGTAAGAGAGATTATGGGAAAAAAGGTGTCGCCATTGAACCTTATCACCAATCCTTGTTTCCACGACAATACAACATTTTCAAAATCCAACTGTCACAGGGACAGAAAGTGAGGTAAAATCTTCTGAACGGGGCACAGACAGCAAAACAAATGTTACAGGGGTGTTAACCCTTCCCTATGCTATCCAAAAAAATGTAAAAAAAAAATTTGGCCGAAGTTGCACTAAAAAATGTACCTGTTTCAACTTGCAAACAAGTTCAACTTAAGAACTTAATAAAATATTACATTTAAGAATTGTGTACTATTTTTTAATGCACGTGAAGATTTAGCTTTTCTTTTACATGTTTCTAGTTTCCAAGAAAAGCTAGCTAGTTAAACCTCTCAGTGGTTAAAGGGGTAGTAAAGGTAAATTTAAAAAAAACAAAAAAAACAAACATGTCTGTACTTACCTACTCTGTGCAATGAAATCGCACAGAGCGGGCGGGAACCTCTTCTTTTCAGGTCCCCTGTCTGCGCTTCTGGCCCCTCCTCTCTGGCCAGTGCCCCCACAGAAAGCTGCTTTCCCATGGGGGCACTCATTCGTACTCACACCCGGGTGCCTCTACTGCGTCAATTGACACAGACTTGGCCCAGCCCCGCTTCCTTGTCACTGGCTTTGATTGGCAGCACTGGGAGCCAATTGCTCCCGGTGCCCCAGCAAAGCCAGCTAGACCCGGAAGTGAGGGGAGAAGAGATCTGCAGACATGCACAGCGCTGGATAGAATGAGGTCTCAGGTAAGTAAAGGGGGCTGAGAGGGCGATGCTGACACCTAAGCATTTTTTTTTCCTTAATGCAAGGAATGCATTAAGGTAAAAAATGTTTAGACTGTACAACCTCTTTAAAGCTGAAATTTATATACACAACCTAATAAGTCAGAGCAGTGACTGTTTGCAGTGCCTCGACATGGAGGGCTTCAGCCCAGAATTTAAAAATCAGTTTAAATAATTTTAGAAATGTATAGACTTAAAATACAATTGACCCTCAATCCAATTTAATTCCCCTTATTATCAAAACTTCCTCTGATTAAAAGATGAAACTAATTACACTGTTCATTGTTTAGTTGTCTACGTTAAATAAGACCAAGGTCTCTAAACTTTCTAAACAAAGGGCCAGTTTACTGTCCTTCAGACTTTAGGAGGGGGGAGTATTGTGGCCAGTGGTAGTAGAAAATGCCCCACCGTCATTAGGTGGACAGTGTTCCATGCTTGGTGGTCATCTGGAGTGAAAAAATGACATAGCTTGCACCAGTTGTCAGTAGGAGGACTTGTACGCCATGTTTGTGTCAGTGGTGGGGGGATAGTTCCCAATCATTTATATCAGTGGGAGGAATTATACCCCATTGTTGGTGTCAGTGGAAGGAATAATGCCATTGTGTGTGCCAGGGGGAGAAATGGTGCCTCATGGTTAGTGTCAGTGGGAGGAATAGTGCCTCTTATCGATGGAAGGAAGGGCTCCCCAATGGCTGGATAAAGGTAGGCAAAGGGCTGCATCTGACCCTCCTCACATTTTACTTAATTATTACAAGAACCAGCATGCCCAATCCCGCCAGGAAGCCGATAGTGCAGGCAGCTAATGACAGGCAGTGAGACATTTCCCGATCGCTGCAGCTGTGGATTGGGAAATGTCTCACTGCCTGTTATTCGTGCTGTGCAGTGTCAGCTTCCTGGAGGGATTGGGCACGTTCGGTTCCGTACACGCCCGAGCCCATCCTTGATTAGGATAAGATTTGTTTGCGTATACTGAGTAGGATGGCATTCATTTGTTTAGGCTTCTCCACCCTCTCACCTTACTTCCTAAGAAAGTTGATCTCCAAGAGAAATCAGAATGTTGGTGACTTTCCAAAATGTATTAGGGATTGCTTTAAAAATATATATTCAAAAAATGTCAGATGTAATATAAAGCTGACACACATTAGCAGCTAGTAAAGGGGTAATGCACAATCATGGCCCTGCTTCTAATACCATGTGTATCATGTCACTGTTCAAAATTTGGACACTCTGGTCTAGAAAAGTAAACCGCTTTTGAAAACAATTTTAATGTATTACATAAAATGATCGGGGACTGTAAGCTATCAGTACATCATTTTAGACTGCTCCTTATGTATTATTCTGTTTATTGCAGCTAAAGTAATCATGTGGTCTAGATCTTTTCTGTTAGCGACATACAAATATATTTTTTTCTGTGTACTGCTTTATTTTATCTTATAGGATGCATCAATGGTGTCAAGGTTTATCCCAAACCCAGTTTTCCCTGTGGTGACATGGAGTGACCACTTCCTGGTCGTTCCTGTAACATTTTTAAAATGTCTCTTATGGAGATTAAGTACTGTAGTTTGTTGCCATTCCACGAGCATGCATGCAAAGCATGACATGTTGAGTATATATTTACTCGGTGTAACATCTCATCTTTCACATTGTACAAAAAAAACTAGAGTAATTTTTTTTTTTTTTATGTAATTCATTAGTGTACTTTTTCCAAAAAAAATTGCTTTTGAAAGACCGCTGCACAAATACCGTGTGACATAAAATATTGTAACGATCGAGATTATATTCTCTAGGGCAGGGATCTCCAAACTACGGCCCTCCAGCTGTTGCAGAACTACACGTCCCACGAGGCATTGTAAAACTCTGACATTTGCAGGCATAACTAGGCATGATGGGAAATGTAGTTCCTGAACAACTGGAGGGCCATAGTTTGGAGACCCTTGCTCTAGGGTCTGCTAAAAAAATATATAATGTTTGGGGATTTTAAGTAAATGTTCTAGCAAAAAAATACTGATTTAAACTTTTAAACAAAAAGTTCCAGAAAAGGCCTGGTCTTCAAGTGGAAGCTCATTTAGGCTAGGAAGGTGTTATGCAGGGGAATATTAAGGAATAATTCCGTCCGTTACATTTCTGATAAAATAAAGGGGCATTAGGCTTACTAGAAATGAAATGCCTTGTCTGATCAAAGTTGTTTAACAAAGTGATGAGCCATCATCAGGAGACTTCTGCCTATGCTTCATCTCCCTATCTGTTCTATTCACATCATTTTTGTATACACTAATGTGCATGGTTACACTTAACACATTATTTTTAATTACTTCTGCCTGCATATCTGGCGATCCTCCGAACTTTATAGCCACATCAAAGTGAGCAAGATAGATAGCTTTTGCAAGGCATTGCTGTAATGTAATGTAACTGCTCACAATAGTACAATACAGGAAATGTTTGTTTGCTTCTCTTAATGAAGTAGATATACGGAATAGTATAGTATTGTAAACGCTGTCATGATTTATGTTTTTTTGTCGTTCAGGCCTACTACGCTCGTGATGCACTGGCTAAAAACATGTATAGCAGATTATTTTCATGGCTTGTAAACAGAATAAATGAGAGTATTAAGGTGAGGCATTCTTTTTTTAATGGTTACATCATAATTTAATTTACAGAGTTCACATTTTGAGTTGTAATGCTTACATGAATGTAATATTGGTGAGGCAAATACATTTTAATATTTTTCATATACAGATTTGTAGTTTTTCTTTGACTGTGTGTTTAACAAGGTTATTCAACTCAAGAAATGTTAAGATAACCAGATAAGCTGCCTAGAAAGTTATTTCTTTGAAACCAGTTTGGGCAGACTGATAGATGTGCACTGGGGGTCAGGAGAGCATTAACGCACTAAAGCCGGCCATATATAAAGAAATTTGCTCAATTCCCCCATCAACACAGACAGTGTTTATGTGGTAATCCCCTCTGTCCGGCCATTGTCTTCTCCTACTATAAAAACGCTAGATACTAAATATATCCTTTTAATGAAGAACTCTATGAAAATAAAAATCTTTAGAACTATTGGAGGTAAATGTTGAGTTGAGAGCAGGGGCGTAACGATAGGGGTTGCAGGGGTTGCAATTGCAACCGGGCCCCATGGTCCAGGGGGCCCATGTGCCTCCCTTGTACACCATAATAGGAGGGATGGCGGGGGTGGCATTTAGAGCACCCAATCTCTTCCATTTTCCTCTATCCAGTTTACTTGTCTTCTGCTGTTCCCAGGGCCCCTGTGTGCTTCCCTGGTCCCCCTGGGGCCTGCTGCAGAACTTGTGAAAGGGCCCCACTGCAGTACCGTAATAAAGGGACCCACGATAGGAGTAAAGGGCCCCAGAATCAGTGGGAAGAGGAAAGGGCCCTGGCCAGGGGTCAGGGGGCCCTTCATAATTTCTTGCACCGGGGCCCTGAAGGTTCTAGTTACGCCTCTGGTTGAGAGTTTACATGTACTTCTATGGCTGCATTCAAGGGGCCTACTGCTGGAAACTTTCCACAAACATGTGATAGATGCTGGGTACAGAAATGACAGTAGAGCAAGTGTTGGGGCAAGGTAATCTAGAACCCAGGACAAGATGTCACACTGTGTCGGTGGCAGTACCACTAAACCCCTCTTGTTCAATGGTAGTCAGTGGTAGTGCTTTGACCCACCTTTGCATTGCTGGTCAGTCACATTGCTATCAAGACCTTGTATACACCATCGCTGGTAAATGGACGTTTAGGAGCAGTTGGGCATTTTTTCAGCTGCCTCTGAATTCTCCTCTGTTATCTTTTCAGTACATGTATAGTCGTTTATAGTCATTTCTAGGCAGTTGAGCTTAGAGTCTTTTTTTTTGGAAAACGAAAAAATGCATTCAGACGGAAGTTCAGAGGCATTTGAAGCGGCAAATGCCTTGTAACAGCTTGTAAACACGGTAACTCAAGTTTAGCAGCGTTCCATTTAGAGGCGGTTTAGAGGTTTGTCATTTAAACAAAAAAAAAAAATGCTTCTAGATGCGAATGTGGCAAAACGCGGCTAAGCGTCTGTTTTTAAGCGTCAGTTTCTAGCTGTCAAAAAATCATTCAGGAGAGGTTGAAAAAGCATCCTGCGTACATTAAGCCTAAGTCTCCCATTATTATTAAGCAGTTCCAAACGCCAGACTAACAGGTTAGTATGCCCATGGGAGTACATATTCCCTTGCTTAATTGGTGGAATTTAGAGAAAATAGACTGGGCTTTTCTGCACCACTGGAAACAGTTCTGGGCAGGGAAGAGAGTGTGCTTTTTACCCCATCCCCCAGTTGAGGGTAACTTGTCCCCTTCCTGTGTACTTTGCAATGAGTTCAGTTAACCTTAAAATTCACCACAGTGCATTTAGCTTATAGATGAGAATCCTGAAAGAAGACGGCCCACACTGCTAATCAGCACTTATTTAAACCAATAGTTAAAAAAAAATTTAAAGGATTTTTCACCTTCCCCCATCCCATGCTATTTATACTGTTTAGTGTGGAAACCCTGTTTGGCCATATAGTACAAGTGTACAGTTCCATTTGCCTAGTTTCGACACTTATTTAAATTGGTAGTAAAGTCTTTTTATTTCCACTTGTCCCTACAGATAAGCCTATAGACTGACCTGCAGGTCCAGTAAATGTCTCCTAAACATGCACTCTTTAGGAGATATTCACATTGTATGCAGCTGTGGTGATGTCACCTATGTGCTCTGAAAATACGGCATATCTGTGCTGTCATTTCTGGGCTCCGTGCTGGGGCCATGACTCCTGCACGCATGCGTGGGAGTGACATCATCGTGGCTGGGCCAATCAAATGCCCAGAGCATGCGAAACCTGGCAGGAAGATCAGTTAAAGATGGAAGCCCTGTCAATGGTGACAGCGCGCAGCTGGAGGGCTTTGTTCTAAAGGTAAACATTTCATAATGTCTTTGTATGCCAACTAGCACATTATGCCATTGACTTGCAGGTTTCTTTTAATATATTCTATAAAAGGATGTGGTTTACTACCGCTTTAAATATTTGGTTCATTTATTCATTGGTTGCATCTCCACTGAAGGGGATTTGGTGGATTTCCAGAAGAGCATATTGTGCTCATCTGTGCGCTTGCATATACATTTTTCTAAACTGGTGGATTTTAATTGTATAACTGCACTAATATACACCATTTTCTTGCTTTGTTTTGTGTAGGCACAGATTAAAGTCAGAAAGAAGGTTATGGGAGTACTGGACATTTATGGCTTTGAAATATTTGAGGTATGTGTTTTATTTTGTTTTGTTTTTTTTGTGTACAAATTGTATTTATTGTAGTATAAATGATTTCCAATATTTGTTCAAAATATCTTTGGTTTTAAATAATATACAAAATGAGAAGAGAAAGCGATATTAGGAAGCAGAAATTCAAATTTAGGGGGTAATAGGCTTAATTAAACAGCTTGGCACAAGGATAAGGATCTTTCAGTTGTGTGACTGTCATTTTCAAATCTCTTTGCACTTATCTGAACAGAAGTCTGGAGCAGCCGGAATCTGGAGTAGCTGTGCAACCAATCGGCTTCTAGCTCTCATTCTGAATCTACTGTAGGTGCTTGTCTGAACTTCTACTTTAACCACCTCACTACTGCAGTACATGTATACAGTATACGGCCTCATGTTGAGATAGTTCTACCAGGATTATAGTTGCAGCTACAACCATGATCCCAGGACAGGTTTGTTTCAGTCACAGTGTAAAAGTGATCTGAGCAGTCCCCCTAGCCACCGCCTTTCCCGGGCTCTCCCGTCTCATCAGGGAGCCGGGGACAATCGTGACTGGTTCAGTCGCATATAGTGAGAAGAATGGAAGGAACAGAAGTTCCTTCTGTGACGTCAGAAACTTGAAGCGACAAGGATTTAGTCACTTTTTGGTTTTGGTTTGTTGTATACAAGCCACTACAGGCTTGTAAAAGAATCTGATCAAACTGATCTCAGTTTGATCAGATGCTTTCTTTTTCCACAGTCCATGCTATCACCAGGGAGGTTGTTCATCCTATGTAATAGCAATAAAGTTTATAAAAAAAATGGTATAGTGTGTAATAAAAAAAAAAAAAACTCACATAGGTCCTAAACGCATATGTAAACGGAGATCACATCACACATGTGCACTATTGTTGCGAACTGAGCGAGAGCAATAATTCTAGCACCAAACCTCCTGTGTAACTCTAAACTGGTAACCTGTAAAGGCTTTTAAAGCCTCACCCATGGATAATTTAATCTACTGTAGTTTGTCGCTATTCCATGGACATAAACAATTTTAAAGTGTGATATGTTTGGTATCTATTAACTCTGCATAACATTATCTTTTGCATTTTGCCAAAATCGGGTATTATATTGTGTTTGTGTTCACTAAAATTCATTAAAAATGTATTTTTTCCAAACATTTGTGTTTTGAAAAACTGCTGCACAAATATCGTGTGACATAAAAGATTGTAACACCCACCATTTTATTCTCTAGGGCCTTTGCTTTACCACTTGCCAACCCGCCACAGTACATATACTGCAGCGTGGCGGCATGTGCAGGCACAATCATGTACATGTATGTCACGTGCCTACTCTGGGTTTAGGAGTGGGCAACATTGTCGTATTGTGGATCCCGGTGATCATGTGATCGCTATGCTGTGATTGGCCCACAGCTATCACATGGTACCTGGGACAATCACAACACCCTGTACCATTTTAATTAGCTGTAGCCAATCACAGCTGATCTGTCATTATGACAGTATAAAACTTTGCTGTTGCAATGATCGTCATTGTAAGAGCAAACTGTAAAAAAAAAATCCCTGATCATCCCTCATTTTTTAACCTTTTTTGTTTTAACATACTTATATTCGAGTTAGTTCAGTGTCACTATAGTAACACTGAACTACTCTGATGAAAGTATGTAAAAAAAATGGGGAAAAAGTTTAAAAAATTTGAATAAAAAAATTAACCTTTTTTTTTTAACATTCTTTTACCAGTGATCCCTGATCAGTGCCACATCAGTCATATTATGCCGCTGTACTTGTGTCAGTATGTAAAAAACAAAAAAAATCAAAAATGTTGAGGGAAAAAAAATTTATTCAATTTATTCATTTTCAAAAAAATTGTGACAAAAAAGTACAACTTCAAAGAACTCACCATGTCTCTTACTAAATGCCTCAGACTGTCTATTTTCCAAAAAGGAGTAGTTTGCGAGGAATTTGTACTGTCCTAGCATTTTAGGGCCTCAAGAAACATCTGAGCTAATCCTTTTCAAATGTATTACCATAGTTTGCAGAGGCTATAACTTTCACACAAACCAATTAATATACACTTATTGGGGTTTTTTTTTTTTTTTTTATCAAAGACATGTAACAGAATACATTGTGGCCCAAATTTCTGAAGAAATTTGATTTTACTGGATATGTTTTATAACAAAGTAGAAAATGTCATTTCTCCTACCTTCACTGACAGACGCAGCTCTTCATGACTTTGTGGGGTTTTATGTTCGTCCTACCAGGAGTTAACTAGGCAGGGAAAAGAATTCAGCTGGCCCCTCCCCTGGGGGCCGTCCTCTGGTCGACTTAAGAAAAGGGACGGATCAATTGAGGACCATCCTGCTTGTATTTTGGGGTGTTTCAGTACTTCTCGACGCAGACAGTCACTTCCATCCTCTTTACTGTAAAAGATGAAACAATATTTTGTATAGGTCATTTTAGTTTAAAGAAGTCTTTAAACCCGGTGTTACATAAGACAATGTACAGAAACTATTTTTTTTTTTTTTTTTGGGGTTATTCACATATAATTAACCAAACACACTTTCAATATCGGAGACGTTTGATACCATTATGTAAACTTTTCCTAATCGAGTCTACAAAGAACTCCGGGATTTTACGATCCTGTCATGTTTAAGGAGCGTTTGATGAGGA
>BLSH010045070.1:957393-969068 GCA_018402905.1 Glandirana rugosa | reverse complement strand
CCTCGGCGCACTTGGTACGCCGACGCAGTGCAAATGGTGGCAGACGCCCCCTGGCGGCTTCCGATGCGAGACGACCTCCTGTCTCAAGGACCCATCTTGCACCCTGCTTTACCCTCGCTGGCTTTGACGGCTTGGCTATTGACTCCCAGGTGCTAAGGGATAGAGGAGTGGCCGACTCCGTGATCCCCACCTTATTAAAGGCTCGCAAGTGCACTTCTCGCAAGATTTATCACCGTACCTGGAAGGCTTATATTGCCTGGTGCGAGGCGGAGGGCTACAACCCTCGCTCGTTTGTAGTCTCCAGGGTACTGACTTTTCTTCAGCAGGGTCTGAATAAGCAGTTGGCTTTGAGTACTCTTAAGGGCCAGATCTCGGCCTTAGCCATACTTTTTCAGAGACCTTTGGCTTCGCACTCTCTGATTCGTACCTTTGTACAAGGTGTGCGACATGTGGCGCCTCGGGTGAGATGCCCGATGGCCCCATGGGATCTGAATCTGGTGCTTTCTGTTCTTCAAAAACCACCTTATGAAAAGATCAGGGAGATCCCCTTACAGCTTCTGTAGCAGAAGGTGGCCTTTTTGGTTGCCATCACTTCTGCCAGACGAGTGTCGGAATTGGCTGCCCTATCGTGCAAGTCTCCTTATTTGGTGATACATAAGGATAAGGCGGTCTTGCGACCCCTTCCGTCCTTTCTTCCAAAGGTAGTCTCTTCTTTTCATATCAATGAAGATATTGTTCTACCTTCATTGTGCCCTCGTCCATTGCACCCGAAGGAATTCGAGTTGCATGCCTTGGACGTAGTTAGGGCCTTACGGGTGTACTTGGCTGCTACAGCTTCTTTTTGTAAAGCTGACGCCCTGTTTGTTCTGCCAGAGGGCCCGCGCAAAGGTTTAGCGGCCTCTTCGGCAACGATTTCTCAGTGGATTAGAAAAACCGTGACCCATGCGTATTCTGATCGGGGCAAGGTTCCCCCTTTTCCGGTCACGGCTCATTCTACCCGGGCGGTTAGTACTTCCTGGGCCTTCAGACACCAGGCCTCGGTGTCACAGGTGTGCAAGGCGGCCACTTGGGCCTAGGTTCACACTTTCACTAAGTTTTACAAAGTTGATGTGTTTGCATCTTCGGATGCTGCTTTTGGCCGCAAAGTTCTGCAGGCGGCAGTGTAGGCGCGTCTGGCGCCTCCTCAGAGGTTCAGCTGGGTACAGTTGTTTTGCGTTTACCCACCCCTCTTTTTTGACACAGCTTGGGGACGTCCCCACAAAGTCATGAAGAGCTGCGTCTGTCAGTGAACGTAGGAGAAAAAGGGATTTTATTATAACTTACTGTAAAATCCTTTTCTCCGAGTTCACTGACAGACTCAGCACCCACCCCTCTGGGCTCTGTTTTGGTACGGCTTGTGTACAAACTGGAGAGCTCCTCTGTGAGGGGGGGTTTTAATGTAGGAAAAGAGGACGGCCCCTGGGGAGGGGCCAGCTGAATTCTTTTCCCTGCCTAGTTAACTCCTGGTAGGACGAACATAAAACCCCACAAAGTCATGAAGAGCTGCGTCTGTCAGTGAACTCGGAGAAAAGGATTTTACGGTAAGTTATAATAAAATCCCTTTTTTCAAAGTTTTTTTAGTTTATATTGCAAAAAATATCAAATACCACCAAAAGAAAGCTCTATTTGTGTGATAAAAATGTCATTTGTGTACAGTATTGCATGGCCGTGCAATTGCCAGTTAAAGTAACACAGTGCTGAATAGCAAAAAATGCCCTGGTCATGAAGGGGTAAAACCTTCCGGCGCTCAAGTAGTTAAAAAAAATATGATGTTTGGGGGTTGCAAGTACATTTCTAGCAAAAAAATGCAGATATATACATGTATGAGAGAAATGTCAAAAATTGCCTGGGGGTAAAGTGGTTAATTCAGACATGTGGTAAAGTGTTTGATAGGTAGTTCTGAAGAGCTTCATTGAAAATACTGGTATTTTTCTGATGCAGAGGCATCTCTTGTTAAAATAACAATGAAAAGGTTAATAGAATACTTTTCTGTAGAGCAGGGATAGGCAACCTCGTGTGCTGAAAAATGTTTTCAAAGAAATGGAGTGTGCCAGATACATAAAAAAAAAAGATGCCACTCCAATTCCTGCTCCATCACACCTCAGACCAGCCCCAATTCCTGCATCATCACACCTCAGATCAGCCCCAATTCCTCAGTCCAGAAACAAAAGAGCAAACAACCCCTCCAGGTGCTAATTATGAATAGAAGTAAAACCCGGAGTGCCTACCACGGCTCGCTCCACTGCATCTAAGTGTTAAGAAGAAAACGGCAGCACATCCAGGATACTTTACGATGCTTTATTGAACACCACGGTGACACCACAGGTACCAGCAATACAACCACGTTCGTAGACGCGTTTCACACAAGGGATCTGTGCTTAATCATCATTGCTTAATGATTAAGCACAGATTCCTTGTGTGAAACGCATCTATGAACGTGGTTGTATTGCTGGTATCTGTGGTGTCACCCTGGTGTTCAATAAAGCATTGTGAAGCATCCTGGATGTGCTGCTGTTTTCTTCTTAACACAGCCCCAATTCCTGCCGTCACACCTCAGAACAGCCCCAATTCCTGCACACTCACACTTCAGATCAGACTCAAGTTCTGCTCATTCAGATCTCAAATAAGCCCAATTCATGCACGGTCACACCTCAGATCACCCCAATTCCTGCACCTTCATACCTCAGGTCAGTACCAATTCTTGCACCTCTAAATTAGTAGTTACCAATAGCTGGTTAATTACCAGTCCAAAATAAGGGCAGGCAGCTTGGGGTGGCCAACTCAACACCAGGACCAGATCTAGCCTGTTTGATGTGGGGGTGTAGTAAAAATGTCAAGGAGCAGAGGGTAAGGTCTGCAGTTTGTAGGTCAGTGTATAGAGGCCAGAAGGGCAGACGACAGTTCAGCAAGGTAGTTGAATGAGGTCAGCAAAGTAGAGGACAGAGGTCAGTTTGTCAGAGAGCAAGGTTCAGCAGAGCAGTGTTACAGACGTTAGAAGTACAGGGGATGGGGATAACAGGGCAGTGGACAGGGCTCAGCAGAGCATGGGGTCATCAGGGCATAAGACCGGGTTCAGCAGGGCAGAGGACTGGGTAATTGCTGGTAGGACACTCAGCAGAGCTCCTCCTCCCCACACTGCACACAGCTGAGATCAGATTCTTTTAGGCACAACCTTGATCTCCGCAATGTATAGCTGGCTGCTGCAGCTGTGCTGCCTTTCACATCTGAGGATTTGTTTGTAAAAGAATCTGATCTCAGCTATATGCTTTATGGGGATTAGCAGCTCTGCTGCATGCCCTAGTGTCCAGGCTGTGTGCAGTCTGAAGATGGGAGAAGGAGCTTACCGACCTGAGTACGGCATCCAGGTAGGTGTGGGGAGTAGGACAGCGCAGCACCCCCTAGATCCGGCCATGTTCAACCTGCTTCAATGTTGGCTAAATGCAGGCAAGCTGAGTGAGGTGGCAGGAGCAGAATCAGATAGAAAATGAGGTGAGAAAGAATCATCCATGTTCCCTCCTGTGTAGCCAGCCACAGCCTAACTGGATGGCTTTACTGATTTGTGGGAGGTGGGTGTCCCAGGCTTCTGTGCTTCCCACTTGTGCCATCATAAATGTGGCTGCGTGCCATGTCTGGCAGGTGTGCCAGGGGTTTCCAACCCCTGCTGTAGAGAGTTTTTTTCCCACATTGAGAAGGACTTTGTGACAAATGCAGTACCTCTAAGTTCCATAAACTCCGTGTGGGTGCAGAGAACTGAGTATATTGCTTGTAGATTATGGAAATATATGATTATATATGCATGTCCGAGTACCACTTACCGCAGGGGTTCTTAACCTGGGCTCCATGGAGTTTCAGGGGGTCCATGAGGGTAAGATAAATAAATAACGTTTACTTTACATCCCTTCCCCTTGTCCCAATCCGTGGTTTCCCATTGAAATTAATAAATAAAAAACACTCACCCTGCCACTGCTTATAGTGCCGATTATTGCATGAAAATGAGTGAGTTTTTGCATAGATTTAGTTTATTCAAACTTTGTGTATGTCATATATGTGTGGGAAAATCTAATTTAAAGAAAATAAAGTACATATATAATAATTACATGCAATGTTGTGTTTATGCAAATATTTCTGGGGAGAGGGTCCATAGCTTTATTTTAATTTTTTTTTTTTATTAGTAGCAGTTGTAAAGATACAAGGAGAATTCTCTGGTTTTGAAGTGAGCAATACATTGTGTACATAGTGAAAAGATACAAAGTATAAAATAGTATCGTATGTGCATGGAGCTCACAAAAATACAGTGTAAGGTGTACAGGATCACAGAGCGATAAAGTACTTTTTTAGAACAAACAAGGATTAGTGCTAACATAAATAAACTGGTGCGAGACAGGAAAGTTGTCTCGGTAAGTCACTCGGACAATGATGAGTGATGGATGAGAGAGAGGAGTAGGAAAGAGAAAAAGAAGCCAGGTAAAGAAATGGAAAGAAGGGAACCGTGGTGGAGGTCGAAGGTTCCGGACGGACCTGGGGTTTTAGACGTGACAATTGCTGGGAGCTGAATTTTAGGGTTCCAGGAGGGAGTCGTCAAAATCTGAGGGTATTAAATGATCCGCCCAAGCTTGCCAAATTTTGAAATGTTTTGGGATTCTGTCCTGAATAGTGGCTAAGATTTTGCTATAGATCATGGCTTAGGTGATTCAATTTTTTACTTCAATAATACACAGTTTAGGAGATTTCCAAGCTCATGTGATCGATTGCTTAGCCACTGATATAACCTGCATTAGGGGATGAAATTTGGCTCTGGTGCAATCCAGGGTCTTATGATACAGCAGTGCAAGTGCTGGGTCAGGGTTTAAGGTTATGTTGTACCAAACAATGACCACTGCCTACACTTATAACTGGCCTTTGCAGCAAGGAGCATTGGAGGGCAACAAACAGCAAGAAAAGGGGCCAAGGATAACTCCAAGGCAAATAACAAGCTCTACTTACCAGCCAGCTGCGACCAACCAGAATAACCATGCATTTAAAAACAGGGGTTTAGTTGCACAAATTTGCAAATGCATGCGTAAGCTACAGGCCCCACCAAGGCACCCTGTGATCTGTAGTCCTATCTCTGACTTGTAAGAGACTCCACAATGGAAGCACATGCATTTAATAAGATAGGTGAAGGCAGATGGTCTGGAGGGGGTCCCATCCCTCCTTAAAGGTGCAGGGGCACATTGAACACCCAGCATATAGCACAGTGGCAACAAAGATGTCAATGCGTTGCCTGACCAAAAAACAAAACGTACCAAACAATGACCACTGCCTACACCTATAACTGGCCTTTGCAGCAAGGAGCATTGGAGGGCAACAAACAGCAAGAAAAGGGGCCAAGGTTAAATACAAGGCAAATACCAAGCTCTACTTTCCAGCCAGTTATAGGTCTAGGCAGTGGTCATTGTTTGGTATGTTCTGCACCTTTAAGGAGGGGTGGGGCACTGTAATACAAGCTGTAAACTCACTACTTTACATTGTAGCAAAGTGTAATTTCTTCAGTGTTGTCACATGAAAAGATATAATAAAATATTTACAAAAATGTGAGGGGTGTACTCACTTTTGTGAGATATTGTATCTAGATGGGGGAGGCGTACCTGGTTAGAGTCACCACACAGAAACAGTGTACCTTTACAATGAGCACGTATAACCTGTAAAGAGATGGGAGAAGAAAGGATTGGGATTGCTATTAAGGGCGTAGTAGGATATAAAGGTAGTCTCGACGTCCTGGAGAAGGCTTACCAAAATAATATAGCGGCCCTCAGGGTCTTTGATCTCAGTAAGGAGAGTAAATGGTATAGTGTGGTGAAAAGCCAGTAGAACCCCCCTGTGTTTATTGCTGGCGGAAGCAGTGAATACCAGTTGGTAGCATGAACTGAAGAATTTAGGGGTCATGCGGGGGCAGCGAAGTGTGTCTCTTGAAGAGCCACCACTCCTGCTTTTAAAGAAGTTTTTGGCCTTCGCTCTTTTATGAGGAGAGTTCAGGCCTTTAACGTTTTAAGGATAAAATGTTTAGGGGGGCCATGTTTGGAGAGGGAGGGGGTTAACATAAAGGAGCCCTGAGTCCATGAGAAACCAGTGACCTCACGGTAAAGAGGAAAAACACAGAGGGTAGAGAGAAAGAAGATTATCCATAGGAAAAAGGAAATTCTGTAAATCAACCAAGTAGATAAGAAATACATTGTAGGTTGGGCAATATTGCCCGACCATGTAGTGTCCAGATGCCCAGGGCTGCCTGCTGGCTGGAGCGGGTGGCCACAAAGAGGGGGGGAAGCAGTGCAGATTCCCCGCAGCACCCAGGGTAAACTTAACAGTCAAGCCCCTGTACACACAGTACAACAGCCGTCGTACAACAGTTGTACAGCTGAAGTTGGATGAGCAGACTAGAAAACTTTGGTTGTACAGCAAGCAGTTGTATGACCGTTGTACCATGTATACAGAGAAGTTAGTCCAACAAAGTTGTTCATGCAAAAGCATATGCTCAGAAGTCAGGAACGCCCAGAAGTGTCCGTTCTGGGAAACCTACATTCCTAATTCACAAATCACATGCACCTGAACTTCCTTGTTATACACTCGTAACACGTCACTACGTTAGGCTTGGATGTACGATCGCTTAGTGCATGTCAGTACGCTAGACACAACAGCCAACATAAGATTTTGGACGTCTGGTCATACGACCGTCGCACCCGTGTGAAAGGGGCTTAAGTGTCTATAAGCTTAGAGACGCAAAGTATATAAAGTAACAGGGAACATAACTGTTGCAAACAGGATTCTTCAAGATATCATTGTATTAGGTTTCATATATACGACCATGAGGTGCGAATAGGAAGAGGGGGTGATGGGAAGGAAAGAGAGGATTGAGGCAGGGGGAGGGGTAAGGCGGGTGGTGGGGGGCCCTAAGGAAGGGTAAAGGGGGAGGGAATGGGAGGGGAAATGGACCTCAGGATACTGACTTTGTTAGGTAATTTCAATTAGCCTGGTAGGCCATAGGTAAACATCCTGGGTACATATCTGAAACCTATGACCCCTGATGGGAGTGTCATACTCTTCACATTGCAAAATAACACATTAAACTGAAATAAAATGGTGACGGAGATAAAAATGAACAAGACCTAAACCACTGTAACCCAACGGGGTTACTAAGTCAAATATAGAGTTCGCTCTGCGCGGCTGTCGCCCTTCTTCACCGAGGATGGGCCAGTGGGGTGCTTTTTGGTGTGGTATTGTACTGGGGGGTAGTCTGACGGGCCAGTGTTCGGGGTAGCGAAGTCTCAGATACCTGTTCTTGTGTTGCTAACTGTAATGATTCCAGAAGACGTAAGGCTTCCGGCGATGTGCAGGAGTGTTGTTGGCCACGGTAGGTGAATTTTAGGGCAAACGGAAATCGCCATGTATACTTGAGCTGATGCTCTAGTAACATCTGGAACTGGGGTTTCATGGCTCGGCGCGTTGCCACAGTGAGGGGAGCGAGGTCGGAGAAAAGTTGGTAGGCATACCCTTGAAACAGGAGAGCGTCCTTTGTGCGAGCAGTCGATAGAAGTTGTTCTTTTGTGCGAAAGAAGTGTAATTTGACAATTATGTCACGTCACGGGCCCTATGAATTCCATCAAACTCCAAGCGTTCTATCAGTATGGAGGGTGGATAGTTCTTGGAATAAGGCAGTGGTGAAGGAGGTCAGATCATCGACCGATACCGGGATGCACGGAGTCACTGATTAGATCTGCGGGAGGGGTTCTTGGCATCCTCCAGGCAGAAGAGAAGCATTTTATTCTCTTCACGGAGTGCCTCATGCTCCTGGGCATGCTCCTGTAGGGTGAGTTCAAAATCATCCACTCTAGGTCTCTACGTCTGCTGTGCAGTGGCCTAGCTCCCTGATCTCACGGGAGGGTCTATTAGTAATCTGTTCTGATGTAGTTTTGAGCTCCTTCTGCAGCATCGTTTCCATGTGCCTGAAGAATTCTTTCTGAGACATACCTGCTTGTGGTAATGTAGGAGATCCACTAGGAGAGAACTCAGTGTCTGCCTCATCCTCACTGTCTCTGAGTCCGGAGTGGACGGGTGGGCGATGCTGTGTGCTGTTGTGATGCGGCCTTCTCCACCATCTTGGTGGAGGCACGGGCTAAAGCCTACTCGATGGGCTTAAGCTTATTCTTCCCCCAATGACCCGTGAGAGCCATCGCGGGTAGGCAGCGGGCATTCTGGAGGGTGATCGCGGGGTAGGTGAGATCGGCAGGTGGCTCAGGTCAGTGTTCTTTCCCGGAGATGCTGCGAGGAGTGTGGAGCTGTAATGGAATGCGTCCGCCATGTCAAGCTTCGCGCATGCGCCCCATCGGGTCCGTAGCTTTCATCAGATTTTTAAAGAACAAGTTCACCTTTTGGAATATTTTACATGTTCCACCCTTATTTAGGGTGGAACATGTGACATGTTCCAGCAGCTGTAGCCATTCCGTCCCTCCCCCCCCCCCCCCCCAGTGACAGTGGATGGGCATCTTCTCCTAGTGCCCGCTGTCTCTCTTTGAAAATAACGTGGCTGTGTGAGGCTCCGCCAACCCGGCTGCATCACTCATTCACAGTCCTCTGTGAATGGTAAACTACAAGTCCCGACAGCCTTTGTAGCTGGCGGCTTGTAGTTCTCAATGGACTGCCACAGCATTGTTGAGCGCCATGGTAGTATCTGCTTGCCTGTACGAGCATACAGGTACACCGACAGGTCTGCAGGAGTCCTGCATAATAGCAGCAATCTGCTGGTTCAATGCTTCACAGGCTCCCAAATAAAAAAAATAGTAAATTTACATTTTTTTTTACCTGCAAACAAATGTGCATTTATTATTTTTTTGTTAAAAGGTGAACTTCTCTTTTTAAAGCGTTCGTGACTCAAAAAAGGATTAGAACCACTGACTTGGGCTGGCCATGCATTATACAATTTCCTTGTACAATTTTTCTTTAGATTTACCAAAACCATATAACATGAGGTCAAACCTAAATGCTTTCAATTTGTATGCTATCAGACAGGCCCTTGCACTACATAGTTGAAGGTAAATCTAAAAGAAATTACGCAAGAACATTGGATCATGTATGGCCAGCTTTACTGTGTGTTTCCTTGGTAACAATTGCAAAGAGCTTGGTTTTACAGTGATTCAAATTCTACCCAAGGCAGTCTTTCGTGAGGAAGCTTTGTGACCCCTCCTGTGTAAACTGAGCCAACACAAAGCAGAGCCATGAATTTGGGTAATAAAGGACGTCTGTCACAGCAGAACAGTGCATAAGGGTTGTGGGTTCTTTAATTAGGTCCTGGCTTTTGGCTGGCATTCTGTTTGATCTAGCTGTGTGTGCATACTTGATGAAATGAATGTGTGTAGGGTGAAGTGGAGGCAGCAAGCTTATGTCAGCAGAAAACATTCTTTGGTTGTGCTGAGCAAGTGAGATGAGAGCAGATTATTTGATATAATACCAGGGTCTCATCTGATTCACATGTCATCCACTGGAAATGAACGTGGCACAGCACTAAAGTGTTTGTTTTTACTTGAAGAACTGAACACATGTTAGAGCCTTGTCATAGCTCTGGTATCAATTCATTTCACATAATGGTTATGTAATGGAGATGTCCTAGAAAAATGAAAATCCCTTTTTGTTTTGTGATTGAAAGTAAATTTTCTGATTTATAACGGTCTGTCCTAAGCTAACCTGAGTAACTCTGGGGCCAGTGAGATTTGTGGTTTTGGCTCCACTCCTTTTTCGTCCAATTTTTTTTAAATGTTAAAGATGGGGTTGTTTCGAAATAGATACCAAACGTGTCAAGCCTTAAATTGCACATAACCATTAACCACTTTCCTACCGCCGTATGCAGGATGATGGCCAGGAAGTGGTTCCGTTATCCTGACTGGGCGTCATATGACGTCCAGCAGGATAACAAGCCAGCACGGCGATCAGTGGTGTGTCAGTCTGACACACTGCATCTCCGATCGTGGTAAAGCGCTTCTGTCAGAAGCTCTTTACCACGTGATCAGCTGTGACGAATCACAGCTGATCACGATGTAAACAGTAAAAGCCGCATACCGGCTTTCCCTCTACTTGCGTCTGCAGACACGACTAGATGATAGCCGATGGGTGGCTCTCCTGACAGGGGGGTCTGTGATGATTATCAGCGCAGCCCCCACTAAGATTGCCACCCAGGACCACCAGAGAGCCCACCTAGGACCACCAGGAAATGCCCACCCATGGACCACCAGGGAGACAAGCAGGGAGCCCACGCATCGACCACCAGGTGAGGGGCACAGTGCCCAACAGGGATGGCTCTCAGTGCCATTTTGGATGCCACCCAGGACCACCAGGGAATGCTAGGGAAGGACCACCAGGGAATGCCACCTAGCATCGCTGCCTATCAGCGCCCACCAGTGCCACCTATCAGTGCCACCTATGAGTGCCCATCAGTGCCTCCTATGAGTGCCCATCGGTGCCGCCTATGAGTGCCACCTATCAGTGCCCATCAGTGCTGCTTATCGGTGCCACCTATCAGAGATGCATATATGTGCTTCATCATCAGTGCCACCTCATCAGTGCCCGTCAGTGTAGCCTCATCAGTGCCCATCAATGATGGCGAAAACGTAATTATTTACAAAGATTTGTGGCAGAAACAAAGAAAAACTTTTTTTTTCAAAATTTTTGGGCCTTTTTTTTTATTTGTAGCGTAAAAAATAAAAACCCCAGAGGTGATCAAATACCGCCAAAAGAAAGAGCTATTTGTGGTAACAAAATGATAAAAAGTTTGTTTGGGTACAGCGTCGCATGACCGCATAATTGTCATTCAAAATGCAACAGCACTAGTCTGGGCAGGTAGGCGGGTAAGTGCCTGGTATTGAAATGGTTAAACAGTGAAAAACTACAGTACCTATAATTGTCCAAACGCCAGTGGTGTATTTAGGTTTTGTGCTGCCCTAGGCCTGACCAAACTCGTGCACCTCCTAATTTAAATATGACCCACCCCTTCCTGTCAATGCCACAACCCTTCATGTTTAAGACCCGCCTTGTCATCTGTAAACCACACCCATTGCTCTTTAGGCTCCACCTTTTTCTCTTAGAGCTCCACCTCTTCCTCGCTGTACATTGAAAGTGGGTACCAAGTTCAGCCTTATCAGTGCTGCCTCATCAGTGCCCATCAGTGCCCATCAGCACAGCCTCACCAATACCCACCAATGTAGCCTCACCCGTACCCATCAGCATAGCCTCACCAGTGCCCATCAGCATTTCCTTACCAGTGCCCAATAAGGATATCCAATTGCATTTTAATTGTACCTGGCCTGGGAGTTCCCCTCCCCTCTGACCATTCCTTTACGACTACCCGTGACCACTCCGATACGACTACCCATGCCCACTCCGATGTAACCACCCATAACCACTCCGACACGACTACCCGTGACTACCCGTGACTACTCCGTCGTGACTATTCCGACTTGAACCATGGGTGAAAGTTACATGTCGCTCCTTCTCCACCTCGAGATTCTCTTTTTCCACCTCGGATTTCTCGTTACCCACACCAAATGTCTACTGTTCCGCCCAGAATTTGTACTTCCCAACACCGTAACTGTCCTTCCCCACCCAGTATAAAT
>BLSH010045070.1:907905-956251 GCA_018402905.1 Glandirana rugosa | reverse complement strand
CCTTTCACATGGCGCTTTCTGTTTATGGAGTCCGCTCTGCTCAGTGGTGATCGATCCGATGAGGACATGGAACTGTCAGAGCCCCGCTCTCCTCTATGGAGACTGGATGAAAACAGATCCTGCTCTGATCCGATTCTCCAGATAGATGGAAAATAGGGTCTACATCCGTCTGGATTTCATGGGCAGTATCGGAACGGAGAGTGGCGGATGTCAGCGGACATGTCTGCGCTGACATCCGCTGCTGCATAGGGCTGCATGGAGCGTCTGTTCAGGTCCACCTGAAAAACGGACAGGCAGACCTGAACGGAAAAGGCTGTGAAAGGTGCCTTAAAGTGGTTGTCAAGTCATGACAACCACTTTACACTACAGGTTAGCCTATATTCAGGCTGACCTGTAGGTCCCAGGAATATCTCCTAAACCTGCACCGTTTAGGAGATATTCCCTGTATCTTCCGACGTCATTGGCACATGCGCAGTGAAGAAACGGCCCGACTTGGCCGTTTCTTCACTAAGTGTGCTGTGAATAGGGTTGCCACATCATCCCTTTAATCCAGGACACACATTAATTACACAGGTTCTGAGGCTGATTAAGGTGGTAATTAAATTCACTTGGTGCCTTATCTGCATTAAATTAGCCACAGAACCTTTGTAATTCATATCTGTCCTGGATTAAAGGGATGATGTGGCAACCCTAGCCGTGAATGACGTCTCCTGTGCGCATGCGCGGGAGTGACGTCAGCACGGCTCCTGCCAATCACAGCGCTGGAGTCCGTGCTGTGATTGGGCGGATCCTGGAAGACGACGGACACAGCATGTCACCGGTCACAGCGGTGCTTGGGGACCGCTGCTACAGTGTTGATCTAAGGTAAGCATTTCATAATGAGCTAGCATGTGATGCATACTAGCTCATTATGCCTTTCTCTTGCATGTTTTTTTTTTTTAGACTTGACAACCACTTAAAGCAGGATGGGCAACAAAATCCAGACTGATCTATAAAGAAATGACACTTTTCTTCATATGGCAGCATTAGGCATACAGGTAGCTATGGAAGGTTAACCACATACAAGCAGACACTAAGGTGTTAAATGCCATTTATACCAGCCTGTAGATGATAAGCTGTAGACTTAACCATTTAGGTAAGCAGCAGTGTAAATGTCAATTGAACAACAGTACAGAAGCACAGTCCTCCCCTAGCACCAGGGACACAGAGGGTTAATTACCAGAGGTGTCCCTATTTCAGATAACAGAGATAGGAGAAACAAAGAAAGCTCAGATAAGTGGTGTGAGGTTTGCAGGGAGAGACAGTGAGGATGCATACTCTCACCTCTCCAGGTCAGGATTTACACTATGTAGCTGGGTCAGTCTGCCATCAAGCCACAATCTGACTCTGATGTATCTCCATGTGCACGGTCACAACACAGGAGGAGAGGATGGAAGGAGGACAAGCTGAAGAGCTCTCTCTCTCTCTGCTCTTCTGTCTATGTGGAGGGGAGGGGTGAACTGTGCTCCAAGAGAGAGAAGTTCTCCAAACGCTGCAGGCAGCAACTGTGGCAGTGACTGGGCTGACTTTTTTTGTCGGCCTAGGCCAAAACACAGTGCTGCCATACGCTACCCAAAACCTTAGCATGTCACCAAGTTATGGGCCAGTGAATGCTGGCCCTAGAATTATTGCTCTCACTATACTGTTTGCAGCAATACCTCCTAATATGCGTGGCACAATCATAATCTTCATGTACGGTTATGAATAAATGGGGTTGAATAAGGTTCAGGAAGGCAGTTTTTTTTTCAATATGAAACCAAAATCAAGAACACGGGGACATGACCTCAAACTAACTGGAGGAAAGTTCAAAACTAATCTTAGAAAGTATTATTTTACTGAAAGGGTATTGATGCGTGGAATAAACTACTAGCAGAGGTAGTGAGACAGTCAACTGTAAATGGCTTCAAGCATGCTTGGGATAAACATAGCTCTATAGTCAGACAGCAAAGTTAATGGAAAAAAAAACAAAACAATAATAAAAAAAAAAAAAAGTCGGACTCAATGGACTACTATGTCTCTATGTCCATGTATGTAGCGGCTGGGGGCTTCAATACATTGTTTAGGATGATTTTAAACTTTGTGTTTTTGATGTTTATTTTTTGTATTTAACTGTATTATGATGATAAAGAAGCATGTCACTATACATGTGCAAGTGATCAGGTGATTGAATCACTTCCATTAGAAAGCCAACAGGTGACAGTGAGGATGTAAACTATATAAACAAACGTCGGCTGATATAGTGGCTGGGAGTCGGTTTACAGTTCACTGCTCTGCCATATGTCTGTGGAAGCTAAATGGTTAAACACTTTTGAAATGTATGTTGTCGACTGATATAAACAAAAGCAATACTGTGTGTGTATATTTTTACTGTATGTGTTTGATCAAATCTAAGTACCATAATTTTAATAGCTTTAATTGATGTATAGTTGTTGACTTAAGACTGACTAGTGTGCTGTTTAACTGTTTCAGGAGAACAGTTTTGAGCAGTTCATCATCAACTACTGCAATGAGAAGTTACAGCAGATCTTTATTGAATTGACTTTGAAGGAAGAACAAGAAGAATACATACGAGAGGTAACTTAGCACACTACTGTAGCTTTAAGTGTATTTCCATTTTTGCAATCAAATTTGGGAAAACCCCAATATGTATTCCCATTTCAACATTTCTTACCTTTCATAGTTGTTTCTTTGGAGCACTTTATAGCAAGCTTCTTATTTTTAGAATAGCTTCCATTGTGCAATTAGGGGGGACTGAGGAACAGTTTATTTAGTGCATTAGCATACAACATATCACCTGAATCTTCAGATCCTTAGCCCTTTCGCTGCACATTCAGGTTACAACTGATCATGAGATCTGGCATCACAGTACAGACACTGTTAATTATGGTAAACAGAACTCCACAATCCTTTATTTAACATTACACAGAAGCTATGTTGGATTTTTAGGGCAAGTAAAAAAGGTAAGCTGCATTTTTCAAATATTTTTCCAAATGGTACAATACGGGACACAGGAGGATGTGATTCAGTTATGCTGCTGATTTCAGGAGATGGAACATTACCAAAACAAAGCTGTAAGGACAGCCCAGAATACACCCCTCTGGCCCCCTGCATTCCTAGTGTCCTAGGAAAACTGAGATCTCTCCTCTGAAAGAAGGAAAACCTTTTATCACGTACCTGGTAGCAGAGTCTGATATGAGGAAGGCCTTTCCTACCTCTGACTCTGGGCTCCTGGTAGTTCAAACGCAAGGCACAAGAGTGCAGAGTGGCACTAGTGCCTGTAAGTCTTGCTAGCAGCAGAGCAGGTGTCCACGCTGGGCAGGTTAAGTTGTCAGGGGTCTTCAGTAAAGCAGGTAGACGGGCAGTGGACTGAAGTAGACTGGTACTGGGTCACTGGGCAGTTCAAAGGGTAGTAAGGACAAGACAGGTCAGCAACTGAAATCAAGATGCAGGATCATAGGATACACTTGAGGCTGAAGATAAAGCAGCTCTGATCCCGAGTACTTGCATGGTTTAAATAGTCCATCTGGCACCAACATCTGTCACAAGCGAGCACATATGAGCATTTGCCCAATTCCTGAATGCATGAGAAGGAACATGCATTAGCCTGTGAAGGTGCACAGGAGAACGTCTAGAGGAGCAATCTTGTTTACTGGCATGCCCTTCCTGACACATTTTATTTTTTTAATCAAGATTAATTTTTCATCTGGCAAGTTTCTTGAGTTGCTGCCGAGCCAGAAGGGTCTTATTTTGCAGTTTTACAGATTGGCTGATCCTTGGCTCTTCCATGGAAGCTGTATGTGGGCCCTGCTGACGTAAAGAAAATGAGTCTCTGTGTTAGTTGCTCACCTAGGTACATATGGGGCAACATGTTGAGTAAGTGGCAAGGTGCTTTACAAGTCTAGGGCCAAAGTGCACCCATCTGGTAGAACCCTGTCGCTCAAAAACCCCTTAGGAGGTATGCCTGTGATAGGGGTGAAGACTCACAGGCAGCAGCATGCTTCCTGCATAATGCCTCTGTATCCCCTGATGTGCCTAGGTGGGTTTCCTCTGGGCCGTGCTTCTGCATGAGTTTCCTATATGGTTGCTGTTATGTGTATACAAAATTCTCAGAGCACATGCAGACTTTTTTGCCTTACACCATCTCCTTTGCACGTCATCAGTTCTGCAATCCTTTGAATGATATGTGGGCAACCTGCTGCCTTACTAGTGATGCCACACCAGATGCCATTAAAATTTCCGTCAGTGAAATTGTGAGTACCCTTGTGGCCTGTCGCTCACTCTGTTCTGGTAAGGCAGATCATAAGCACATGGACAGTAGTCCCCGGCTTGCAATTTGATTTGAATGCTAGGAGGGTCTTGCAGTGTCCTTTCTATAGGACCTGAGACCAATAGCTCAGATCACTATCCCCTGGCTGTGTCCTGGTACTCTATTGTGTTTTACTTTAACCCCTTCAAGGGTTAGCCTCTCCTCTATAATGTCTGGGGAAGAATTTTTAGCCACTACGTATATCTGAGTTTTTGGGCAAAATTGCAGTCAAAATCGCTTATTCAAACCGCAGGGGCTGCAAGTGTCCTTTCCTCCAGAGTCCGTCTCTGCATGGCCTGAGGCTGCAGTTGCTTCTGCACAGTCAGTCAAGAACGAGAAAGATTGGACCTTATCTTTATTTAAAGACTTGGTACACAAGGAGCCGCAGTCTATAGATACAATATCTCACAAAAGGGAGTACACCCCTCACGTTTTTGTAAATATTTTATTCTATCTTTACAACACTAAAGAAATGACACTTTGCTACAATGTAAAGTAGTGAGTGTACAGCTTGTATAACAGTGTTTTTGCTGCCCCTTCAAAATAACTTAACAAACAGACAATATTTAAACCACTGGCAACAAAAGTGTGTATACCCCTAAGTGAAAATGTCCAAATTGGGCCCAATTTGCCGTTTTCCCTCCCTGGTGTCATGTGACTCATTAGTATTACAAGGTCTCAGGTGTGAATGGGGAGCAGGTGTGTTAAATTTGGCGTTATCGCTCTCCCTCTGTCATACTGGTCACTGGAAGTTCAACATGGCACCTCATATCAAAGAACTCTCTGGGGATCTGAAAAAAAAGAATTGTTGCTCTACATCAGTGGTTCTCAACTCCGGGCCTCGGGACCCCCTAACAGGCCAGGTTTGCAGGATAACTGAAATACATCACAAGTGATATAATTTGCTGCTCAGTGATTGCAGTTTTCTAGTCTGCATCTCCCCAAGGTAATACTTAAAATCTGGCCTGTTGGTGGGTCCTGAGGACCGGAGTTGAGAACCACTGCTCTACATAAAGATGGCCTAGTCTAAAGGGAGAAGATGCCAAGACCCTGAAACTGAGCTGCATCATGGTGGCCCAGACCATACAGCGGTTTAACAGGACAGGTTCCACTCAGAACCAATGAAGTTGAGTGCACGTGCTCAGCATCATATCCAGAGGCTGTCTTTGGGAAATAGACGTATGAGTGCTGCCAGAATTGCTGCAGAGGTTCAAGCGGTGGGGGGTCAGCCTTTCAGTGCTCAGACCATACGCCTCACACTGCATCAAATTGGTCTGCATGGCTGTTGTCCCAGAAGGAAGCCTCTTCCAAAGATCATGCACAAGAAAGCCCGCAAACAGTTTGTTGAAGACAAGCAGACTAGGGATACGGATACCTGGAACCATGTCCTGTGGTCTGTTGAGAACAAGATAAACTTATTTGGTTCAGATGGTGTCAAGTGTGTGTGGTGTCAGCCAGGTGAGGAGTACAAAGACAAGTGTGTCTTACCTACTGTCAAGCATGATGGTGGGAGTATCATGGTCTGGGGCTCCATGAGTGCTGCCGAGCCACAGTTCATTGAGAGAACCATAAATGACAACATGTACTGTGACATACTGAAGCAGAGCATGATCCCCTCCCTTCGGAGACTGGACCGCAGGGTAGCATTCCAGCATAATGACCCCAAACACACCTCCAAGACGACCACTGCCTTGCTAAAGAAGCTGAGGCTAAAGGTGATGGACTGGCCAAGCATGTTTCCAGACCTAAACCCTATTGAGCCTCTGTGGGGCATCCTCAAATGGAAGGTGGAGGAGCGCAAGGTCTCTAGCATCCACCAGCTCCGTGATGTCGTCATGGAGGAGTGGAAGAGGACTCTAGCGACAACCTGTGAAGCTCCTGTGAACTCAATGCCTAAGAGGGTTAAGGCAGTGCTGGAAAATAATGGTGGCCACACAAAATATTGAAACTTTGGGCCCAATTTGGGCATTGGGGTATACTCATTTTTGTTGTCAGCAGTTTAGACATTAATGGCTGTGTGAGTTATTTTGAGGGGACAGCAAATTTACATTGTTATACGAGCTGTACACTCACTACTTTACATTGTATCAAAGTGTCATTTCTTCAGTGTTGTCACATGAAAAGATAGAATTAAATATTTACAAAAATATGAGTGGTGTTCTCATTTTTGTGAGATACTGTGTTACTCCATTTCAGTCTCGATTGATGCAATGTGCACAGGATAGATTTAGAGCTGCCTTTGTTTGGTACAACTAATGTCACTAGCCCGAGTTCTCTGAAGAGCTCTTAACTTTGTCTTTTCCAGAGAATTCCCTATTGCATCCCCTCCTGTGTATATCCTTTGGCCTTTTGCCCAGCAATACCCTATGAAGAGGGAAGGGGGGGTGAGTTGCCAAGGTAGTGGTCTGTGGCCTGTTTCAGTTGTTGACCCAGCCATTTCCTGTCTTAAAGCGGAGTTCCACCCAAAAGTGGGTGATTCCTCCCCCCCTCAGGTGTCACATTTTGCACCTTTCGGGGAGGTGAGAGGGAAGAGGACACTTGTCTTTAGACAGGTGTCCTTTTCCACACATCCGGGAGCTCTGGCCGGCCGCTGCGGCCGCTGACGTCAGCAGCCCGGCTCCCTCCTCGCTCTGCTACTGGCCGCCTGTCACATGCACAGTAAGGTGCCCGGCTGTAATGCTACATGTCTGGGTTCCCTTACCTGCAATGGACGCGGCTGCACCCGACCCCCGATCCGAAGATCGGCGGCGGGTGCCGACATCGCTGGACTCCAGGACAGGCAAGGGTCCTATTATTAAAAGTCAGCAGCTACAGTATGTGTAGCTGCTGACTTTTAATATTTTTTTTCAGGCGGACCTCCACTTTAAGACTCTCACTGTCCTTGTTGAGGACAACCCTGTGTTTAAACACCTGGTCAATAAAAGTCATGTCTAAGGCTTTATCCTGCTTTGAAGCGGTTCTGCAGTTACCGGCCAACTTTTGGCCCCTATGTGTACAGCACCTCATCTGACATGCACGAGCATGCTGGAAAACCAGCAGCTGATTGGCATTCAATCAGCACTTGCAGCCACCTGACTGTGGAGCCGCAAGCCCAATTTTCACAGCCGGGTGCCCAAAGTTGAGGTGCCAGAGACAGAGCAGCGAGGGAAGGAATGACTCGGGGAGCACATCACTGGATCCTGGGACAGGTAAGTGTCTGTTTAGTCAGCAGCTATAGTTTTTTTTTTTTTTAATACACAAAAATTGACTTGACCTCCTCTTTGAGCTACCGTTTTGAGTGGATATCTGAAGGTAATTATTATTGTTCTACAGGATGTATATAGCGCCAACAGTTTGTGCAGCGCTTTACAATATGAGGGCAGACAGTACAGTTAAAATACAATTCAGTACAGGAGGAATCAGAGGGCCCTGCTCGTTAGAGCTTACAATCTAGGATTTGGGTGGAATAGGAGAAGGTTTTCAATTTACCCCGATCTCTCTGTCAAAATTGATGGCACAACTATAAGCCCATCCCCCCATGCCAAGGTCCTAGGCGTAGTCCTGGACTCTGAACTTTCCTTTAAGTCCCACGTCCAATCACTGTCCAATTCTTGCCGCCTCAACCTCCACAATATCTCCAAAATACGCCCCTTTCTCACTAATGACGCGACAAAGCCCTTAATTCACTCCCTGGTCATCTCTCACCTTGACTACTGCAACTCCCTCCTCACTGACTTACCTGTACACAGGCTATCCCCCCTTCAGTCTATTATGAACGCTGCTGGCAGACTCATCCACCTTACCAGTTGCTCTGTCTGCTACTCCTCTCCGTCAGTCCCTCCAGTGGCTTCCACTCACCCAACAAATGAAATTCAAAATACTAACAGCCACTTACAAAGCCATCCACAACTGTGTCCCCAGCTACATCACTAACCTAGTCTCAAAATACCAACCTAATCATTCTCTTTGTTCTTCTCAAGACCTCCTGTTCTCTAGCTCCCTCATTACCTCCTCCCATACACGCATCCAGGACTTTTCCAGAACTTCTTCAATCCTATTGAACTCCTTACCCCAATCTGTCTGATTTATCTCCTACGTTTTTAGACGATCCCTGAAAACTTTTCTCTTCAGAGAAGCTTATCCTACCCACACCTAACCGTATTTTCACTTTCTCCATCTAGTCATCCCCCACAGTTATTACCTTTTGTTCCACTCCACCCTCCGTTCAAGATTGTAAGCTCTAACGAGCAGGGCCCTCTGATCCCTCCTGTATTGATTTGTATTGTAACTGTACTGTCTGCTGCCATGTTGTAAAGTGCTGCGCAAACTGTTGGCGCTATATAAATCCTGTATAATAATAATAATAGAGGCTGCCTTCTGGATATTGTAAGAAGGGTTCATCACTCAAAAATTAAGGTATCTTCCACTACTATCGGAAGGTCAAGGAACACCTATGACATAGATCCACTGCAAGAAAGACTGTGACTGCTCATACAGGGACATAGATCTGCTTGATATCAGAGGAACAGCAATTACCAAGTGGCTGCTCCTAAAGGGCCCACTACCTTTCCTGCCTTTCCTAATTTTGGGCATCCTGCACCCCTAAAAACTCTACTCTAAAATTGAGTTCACCTATAAAAGGTAAAAAGAATTAAGTGACTGGTGACCAACTTCCTTTTTACCCCACTATGCACCAAGTAGCAGACACTGAGATTGAAAAGTTAAGCCACCACATCACTTAGGAAGTCATTCTGCATCACGCAAAAAAAAAGGAATGCTAAATGAGGTTTTAGTGACTGGATTTACATCTACATTTACATTGATTCTAGCATAAATTTAGTTGTGAATAATTTGAATTAGCCTAAAACTTCTGATGGCATAGGCCAGTTACATATTACATGACACCATTAAGGAAGTTAGTGTATGCCTTTTTTATATTCATAGAGTTTAAAAGGGAAAAGTAACCAGCTTGGCCAAGTACTAAATTAACTTAGTGTTACTAAACCCACAAGAGTAAAATCAGTCTGCATATGCAGCATAGCATGGTTGTTATACGCACTGTGGAACTTAAGGGGTTAATCCTCTGCGTTGTGTGAAAAGGCTGTTTTATCCTGTATGCACCGATCCTTCCCTCTTGCACTCTGTTTGGGGAAGGCCAGCTAACACAGGCAGGGTAGCTGACCTGCACATGCTCAGTTGTGTCTTTTATGCTGAGAACTTTTACTTGTTCTCAGAGCTAGCAAGGTCACTTGATATTGACATCACACGTTTGGCCATGTCTACAGGCTATAGTGGAAATGTCCTCCTACCTGAACTCTCAGCACTGGAGAAACTGTGCAGTTTACTATTTAACCATGGTATACAGATCATCCAAAATGGTATATGGTGGCAGTATTTCAATGTAAAAAGAAGATTTATAAGCTGTGGGCACTGTGGGGAGGCAGATAAACTATTTTCATATTACTGAGTTTAGTAACACTTAAAAACTGAAATTTTGTAACCCAAAAAATGAAAAACATTTTGGTGTTTTTTTTCCCCCAAAGGTTTTGTGGGCTTTCTAATGCTTCATTCCATGACCTCCAATTCCTTCTTCAACTCCAGTAGTCAGCGGCAGCCTGTCATGCAGCAGCACATGTTAAACATTTTCTGTGTGCACCATGCATTCCAGTGTTAATTGGAGCCCTGACTGCTAGTCAAAGTGTACATTCTTCGCATCATCATCATAATCCTCCTCCACAGTACATCATTACACTGTTCAAGAAAATATTCTTAACATACAAACCACCAGCCCACCCTGCCTAGCTTTCTAACTTAATTCTCAAGGTCAAACCTCCATAACTAGATGCTTACTTGCATATACAGTATATGTAAGAGCCGCGGCCTTCTGCTATTTACATTCTTGATGCCAAAATCATCACTGGCAGAGCAACTTCATATAGACTTGAATAGGGCGGTATTCATAATATCCATATGGTAGAAGTAGACCTTCATGAATCTCTTGATCTTTATGGTCAAAAGATACATTTTAAAATGTTCTACATTTATCTCTTGTTCACATTAATACTGACGGATTTCGTTTGACAAAAACTGATGATTGGGTTTGGCATGGTGATCCAATACAATTCCCAATTTTTTTCTAAACAGCAAGACATAAGGGGTCCAACTGTAGGTACCAAATTGATTTTAAAAAAGGGATTGTAGAAGAACTCGTATATCATTGGCTACGTCCCAGTTGGAGATGCAACTGCAACCAGGAGTACTTGGGGAAAAAAAGAGCAATAACCAAAATCCATGTGCTACCCCTAAACCATAGATAAAAATCCCAAACTCCCATACAAGTATATTATTATCATAAAAAGGATACTAATCCAAACTATATACACTATTTTAGCTCTGTAGATAGTATATAATTTTATTTTTTGCCCTGCTTTTTTCCATGCTGGTTGTTTGACTGGGGATGTGGAAGAACTGGATTCAGTTCCTGCTTTGTGTATCTTTTTATGACTGTCAGAATTCAGCCAAATGATAAGGTGAAATGAAGATTTATTAAGTTGCAGGGAAATCATGCTTTGCTGTAGTGCTGCTGCTTTTCATCAAAATATACAAAAATAACTTCAGTTTTTCTCCTCATCCACCCTAGCAAATGCAATGTCTAGTACAAACGATCAGAGAATCGAATGAAAAATACAGATTTCGAATAGATCGTACGATAATCTGATCGTTAGTACACAGCTTTCAAGACCTAATCACGACAGTTCTTGCAAAATTATCCAAAGGGACAAACATGAACCTCTTTCTTGTACAATACCAGGACAAACTATTTTAGTTTAATCAGTACAGTATTCAGAAAAAAAAACAAAAAAAACGGAAGACCAAGACCACACATGCTCAGAAACGAAATACATTACAATAAAATACAACACATTACATCACTTCCAAAGTTGTATTCTCTTGTATGAGAATTTTTGTAACTTTAGTAACCTATTGGTTTTCAGTATGAGACAAGCATGCAAAAAAACATATTCACAAGGTTTAAGTTGCTGATGGTGCTGATGTTGCCTTTTGACAACAATAAAAACCTGTAACTCCCTGTATCAGTGCATAATATATTCCCTTGGACAACGTTCTAGATGTTTGCGACAGATGTGAGGTAGCCTGTACAAAAAAATTGACCATATTAAAATCTATAGTTTAAAAAATTACTAAGCAACAGTTACTTCTCTAGCAAGAACTATGTACAATTGTTTACTAATTTTAAATATTCAATCTAGACTTGCATCTGTGTCTAGAACAAGGACATACCTAACATAACTATGAGAAATATTTACTGCCTTAGACTCTGGCTTTCTTCCACTCAAGTGCGTGGGAATTTGACACAGTTCAGGGAATGGAAAGGAGACCACGTCTGGAAGCAGTTCAAGGGCACCCAATATGGTCAAACAGTTAATGAAAAGGATACTGCATTTATAACTCCATAAGTAATTAACTATTTAATAAAGCTGTAGCCATACAGTGTGATTAAGTAACAGTAACAGTAGAGCTAGCAATTAATAAGACTGTTTGCACAAATTTATGTGACTGCTTGAAATGCATCAAGCATTCTTAAAGTTGTATTTTTTTCCTTTTCCAAAATGTAACTGCTTTATTTACCTTTTGCAATTTTAGGGCATTGAGTGGACCCATATTGAATACTTCAACAATGCTATTATTTGTGATCTCATTGAAAATGTAAGTATTGATTAATTTTATAAACCTGTCAGAGAAGAGATACAAGTTAGTAATTATAAATATAATTAGTCTTCGCAATAATCTCTATGAAACAAATAATTAGCTTTTTGATTAATAATCTGTCACTGCATATAATAATTATCTTTAAAGTGGTAGTAAACCCTCCTATCATTTTCAGCCAAGGAAGCTGCCATCTTGGCCTCTGTTTAATGTTCAACTGCCATGATGCTGCACATGTGATCAGCTATGACACCAGCCATTGGATGGTTTGACAGTTTGGTTTAGAGCACAACCAATGGGAGTGTGATTTTCCAGCACGTGCCGGAAATGTAACTGATTTTTAAACTGTTAAATGGATGGGTTTACTACCACTTTAAGTTCCATCCAAGTGTTTTCTTTCCTATTTCTGTAAAAAAACAGCTGTGTAAAAGAAAAACATCTGTCATGTCTCTGTATATTTAATATGTAAGCTACAGTAAGCCTTAGCAACTTCTTTCCAGATCTTTTTCCTTGCACTAATTCTTCTAAAATAATTGCTGATTACTACTTATAACTGTCACTCGTTTAACTGCCTGCATGCTGTCCAAGTTTGCTTAATATTCCTGGTTAAAGTACATTTTGATATCTATAGTATATTTATTAAAAACTATTTAAAGGACACACGGCTGTGTATGATTTTTAATTATTTAAACTTTTAAAGTTTAATAAAGATGTATGTAATATATTGTAGAAACTTGACAGCGTTAATGTAATGTATTCATTTTTCATGACGATTCCCTAAGCACTATAAATGATTTTTTGTTGCAGTAAGTTCTAGAATTCTCCATGTCTCAGTATAAATTCTGACTATTTTTGACTGGAGGGTTCCTTTAAGTTAAATATACTGGTGGTTCATAATGGGAATGACTTTATCAGTGAAATTCTCATCAATGTTAGGGCTCTATGGGGTTTGTTTACTAAAACTGGAGAGTGCAAAATCTGGTGCAGCAGTGCGTGGTAACTTCTAACTTCAGCTTGTTCAGTTAAAGCGGTTGTAAACCACGGCTGGTAAAAAAATAAAAAACACCTGTAAGGCAACTGTATAATGTGCTAGTATGCATTACATACTAGCACATTATGGAATACTTACCTTAGAACACAGCCCTCCCATGTGGCCTGAACACCACTGAGTAGGCTGACATCTTCCCCCGGTCTGTCTTCCGGGTTCACGCACTCTAGCTGTGTGATTTGGCGGAGACGCGATGATGTCACTCCTGTGCATACATGCAGGAGCCCTTGGTTCCGGTATGAAGCTCTGAAGTTACGGCAAGGTATGCCGGACCTTCAGAGCGTATGCGTCAGTTATGTCACTGGCTGCATGCAGGGTAAATATCTCCTAAATTGTGCATGTTTATAAGATATTCCTTTTACCTAAAGGTAAGCGGCCTTATAGGCTTACCTGTAGGTAAAAAATAAAAGCCGCCTTATAGGCTTACAGGTAGGTAAAAATAACAAAGCGGGCTTTACATCCGCTTTAAAGTAGAACTGAAGGTGAAACTTTTTTTCTTTTAACTTCGGATAGCGTAAGGGAAGGTTATAACCCCTGTCAGATTTGTTTTCGCCATTTGTGTCCCATTGTGCAGATTTTCCTTCACTTCCTGTCCCGTAGCCAGGCAGGAAGTGAGAGGAAATACCTGCAAATTAAGGGAATTCCTTGGGGACCCTCTGCTAACTGGTTTCCATGTATATATACATATGCTTCAATCACTGATGAAATATTTACATATACGTAGCTAGATCTGAGTTCTTACACAAAAGAGGTTGTTCCATCCGCAATACACATTTATTGATAGGGTTACATAATATTTACAAATTACGCACTAAACAGTATTTACAACACAATGTACAGTAGACGTCCCCTGGCTTATATGATTTTTACAAATTACACATTTAACCATATTTACAATACAGTGTACAAGTTTGGAGTTAGTTTACCTCTCAACTTCAGGTCTGGTCATGCTTACTGCTGTGTGTCCCAGCACAAAAAGAGTGCCCAGCTTGGTGAAAAAGCATTATATTTCCCTATCCTTGCTGTACTGTGGCTAATATATTGCTCCCTAATTGGTCACTGTACCTAGCAAATGTATATTGGGCCTGATTGAAGGATTCAAAGAAGGCAGCTGTTTAACACCCACGTTATAAGGGAAAACAAAAGGCTAGACCTTTGAAGTGGAGAACTAATTACAGTAACACCAACATGAAACACAATAGTTGACTTATATTTCCATCTAACTAAAATATATTTCTAATTATAAGATTATTTATGGCTGTTAATGGAGATTTCACATAAACTCAGCTAACAGTCTGCCCTTTGTGAAACTAGGCCACAACCCCCAGGTCACCAGAACTAGTGTCCCCATTGGAAGATTTCCCCTCTTTTACTTTTCTGGGGACAACCCAAAATTGGGGATTTTTTTACGTTCACTTTTAATGGTGAACAGGATAAATAAAGAGGATGAATCTCCTAAACGGGGGCACAGAGAGCAATAAAAACTGGCCAGTTCAAATTCCTCTCCACTCTATCCAAAACTAAAAAACAAGTTTTGCCTTTAGTTATACTTTAAGCCTTGACAAAAAAAAAAACGTGGAAGCTGATTTGTTTCTATGTTAAGCTGCACCAGATTTTGCACTCTCTAGTTTTAGTAAATCATCCCCTATGTGTGCGGTTATTAAGGGTTCTGTTTGTATCTGTTTTCACCACTGGTCAGGAACCAAAAGTGAAGCAGTACCCAACACAAGTTATTGGCAGAGTCAGCAATTTGCTAACAGACACATTCCAGACATTCCAGAACCCGTATGACCCTCAGGTTGCATAGTACCAAATAGTATGAGCACTGCAAATACATGACCATAGTGTATGTTTGTATGACTTATTTGCAGAACCAAAATGGAATTCTGGCTATGCTGGATGAAGAATGTCTGCGACCGGGCACAGTTACTGACGACACATTCCTGGAGAAACTGAATCAAATTTGTGCTACACATCAGCATTTTGAAAGTCGAATGAGCAAATCTTCACGTTTCCTGAATGATACGTCTTTGCCGCACAGCTGCTTTAGGATTCAGCATTATGCTGGCAAGGTATTACTACTAAATAATTATTTTTAATCCATTATAAGAGTGTTCTATTCGCACATGAACTCACTTACATACAAACAAGCGCAATACTCCACTTATAGTATAAGCATATTACACTAGCATTTTTATTTAGATCTATAAACAAAAATGTAATACATTGCAGCTTACCAGTCCTTAAATCCCCTTCACACAGAGTTTTTCAAGCGCTTTGGCATTATAAAAAGCACCTGAAAATCTCACGAAAAATGCTTCCCATTAAAATCAATGAATGCTTTCACACTGGGGCTGTGCCCTGGCAGTGCGGTGAAAACCTGGCATGCAGCATCTTTGGAGCAAAGTGCCTCAAAAACGCCCCTCTCCATTGAAATGAATGGCAAACTTCTGAAAAGCGATTCGAAAGCTCCTCAAGATGTATTTTGGAGTAGTTTGAGTCACGTATCCTTTAAAAAGCACACCGCAAATGCCTGAAAAGCGACACAAAAGCGCTCAGCGTTTTATGGGCAGTTTAGAAACACCTCGGTGTGAAAGGGTTCTTAGATGCAGTGGTTACATTCATTTTTTAGTTTCTTTTTCAAGCTTCTGTTTTCTTTTATTTTCACTTGGTGATCCTGCTAGTACCACAATTCCTGTGCTAGGGTGACAGCGCTTATTCATTGTTTTCAATCAGTGTAGGAGCGGCATTGTCATTCTTGGCTGGATGAGCTATGTTGTCGGCACAATTAAGAGTTTGTCATGAAGTGCAAACCTTTTTGTTGATTCTTTTCTCTATATATAATTACAATGTTTCAGGGCCACACAGGAGCCTTCATCACCTGTAAGGTACTTGCATGATCCTGAAACATGATCAATCTATTTGATCGTTCAACAACAGAAGTTTTGCATTTTATGACAGGCTGGCGGTTGTGCTGAAAACCAATATATTCCATGCTGTGCATTGTGACCAACCAGCAGTTACAGCACCCTTTTACCTAACTTTGATTCCAGTATGATGGTAACATACTAACATACTCCAGTATGATGGTAACATACTACTTGCATCCCTAGGCTGCTCGCACTTTATTTGAAATACAGAATGTTGCAACTCTCCTCATCTCTGTGGGGGAAGGTGTACTGTAGTCCATAAAAGTGACTAATAACTGATGAGAGTGATAACTGCTGTACACGTGTTTTCTACCAAGTTAAACAGACATAACATAAAATATTTTTAAGGGTATATTTAAAGTGTGCAAATCTTAACAATGAACTTCACTTACAGTGCCTTGCGAAAGTATTCGGCCCCCTTGAACTTTGCGACTTTTTGCCACATTTCAGGCTTCAAACATAAAGATATAAAACTGTAATTTTTTGTGAAGAATCAACAACAAGTGGGACACAATCATGAAGTGGAACGAAATTTATTGGATATTTCAAACTTTTTTAACAAATAAAAAACTGAAAAATTGGGCGTGCAAAAATTATTCAGCCCCCTTAAGTTTATACTTTGTAGTGCCACCTTTTGCTGCGATTACAGCTGTAAGTCTCTTGGGGTATGTCTCTCAGTTTTGCACATCGAGAGACTGAAATTTTTGCCCATTCCTCCTTGCAAAACAGCTCGAGCTCAGTGAGGTTGGATGGAGAGCGTTTGTGAACAGCAGTTTTCAGTTCTTTCCACAGATTCTCGATTGGATTCAGGTCTGGACTTTGACTTGGCCATTCTAACACCTGGATATGTTTATTTGTGAACCATTCCATTGTAGATTTTGCTTTATGTTTTGGATCATTGTCTTGTTGGAAGACAAATCTCCGCCCCAGTCTCAGATCTTTTGCAGACTCCATCAGGTTTCCTTCCAGAATTGATCCATCTTCCCATCAATTTTAACCATCTTCCCTGTCCCTGCTGAAGAAAAGCAGGCCCAAACCATGATGCTGCCACCACCATGTTTGACAGTGGGGATGGTGTGTTCAGGTTGATGAGCTGTGTTGCTTTTACGCCACACATAACGTTTTGCATTGTTGCCAAAAAGTTCGATTTTGGTTTCATCTGACCAGAGCACCTTCTTCCACATGTTTGGTGTGTCTCCCAGGTGGCTTGTGGCAAAATTTAAACGACACTTTTTATGGATATCTTTTAGAAATTGCTTTCTTCTTGCCACTCTTCCATAAAGGCCAGATTTGTGCAGTATATGACTGATTGTTGTCCTATGGACAGAGTCTCCCACCTCAGCTGTAGATCTCTGCAGTTCATCCAGAGTGATCATGGGCCTCTTGGCTGCATCTCTGATCAGTCTTCTCCTTGTATGAGCTGAAAGTTTAGAGGGACGGCCAGGTCTTGGTAGATTTGCAGTGGTCTGATACTCCTTCCATTTCAATCACTTGCACAGTGCTCCTTGGGATGTTTAAAGCTTGGGAAATCTTTTTGTATCCAAATCCGGCTTTAAACTTCTCCACATCAGTATCTCGGACCTGCCTGGTGTGTTCCTTGTTCTTCATGATGCTCTCTGCACTTTAAACGGACCTCTGAGACTATCACAGTGCAGGTGCATTTATACGGAGACTTGATTACACACAGGTGGATTCTATTTATCATCATTAGTCATTGAGGTCAACATTGGATCATTCAGAGATCCTCACTGAACTTCTGGAGAGAGTTTGCTGCACTGAAAGTAAAGGGGCTGAATAATTTTGCACGCCCAATTTTTCAGTTTTTTGTTTGTTAAAAAAGTTTGAAATATCCAATAAATTTTGTTCCACTTCATGATTGTGTCCCACTTGTTGTTGATTCTTCACAAAAAATTACAGTTTTATATATTTATGTTTGAAGCCTGAAATGTGGCAAAAGGTCGCAAAGTATCAGGGGGCCAAATACTATTAATATTTTATTTTGTTGAGAAATCCGTTTGAAAAACACCCCTTCCATTTCTTTTTTTTTTTTTTTTTTTTTTTAGCAAGAAACACCCCTTCCATTTCTAGCCATGGGAAACTTAAATAAGGGCAGATGATTCAGATGATTTGTGTAGCATTTACCTCCTGAAGTCCATCTGTCCTTAAATCAGGCATGCAGGCAAGAGGATACGCTTAGTCCTCCCCTTCTCCAGATGATAATAAATCATGTATGTATCAATAAAACATATATAAAGTGGTGCCAGAGGGATATATCACAAACATAAGGTTAGCAAAACATTATGGTAAACGAGATAAGTCCATTATGGAAGTCCATGAGGTGAAAAGTAATCAGGCAGCTCCCTTAGTGCGAAGCAAGTGACTCTATAGTGAAGATAAGAACAGAGGGTCACCATACTCGGTGCAGTATTAAAACGAATGATTTTAAAAAAGCAAGACAAATGGCAACTCACAAGATAGATGAGTAAAACGGGCTCAAATAGTTAGGTCTCAAGTCTGAAGAAGAAGCCATTGCTTGAAAACGCATTACCACCCATCCACACGTCAGCACGCCCTCCGTAGTGACGTCATGTCCGGGCCCCACACAATCTTGTGTTCCACACTGGTAACAGCAGTGATCGGCCACTTCCTTCTTCCTCTGAGTGACACAGCCAGTGCTTGAGGCTGCTACAATACCCAGACAGCTCTGAGAGGCCTGGAAACTGCCCAGTCCTAACTATTTGAGCCTGTTTACTCATCTATCGTGTGAGCTGTCATTTGTCTTGGTTTTATTAAATCGTTAATTTTAATACTGCACTGAGTCTGGTGCCCCTCTATTCCTACTTTGAAAGCATTGGAGATCAAGGGATTGTAGGTGCAATGCATAGGCTCCTCCAGACTCTTCCTCCAACTCTGTAATGAGGTACACTGGGCTGAAGGCAGTATCAATGGACTATGAGTGCAGGAATCGCTGCACTTTGGTTCTTACAAGTCCATCTGTTCCTGTGGCAGGGGGAGTTTTTACTTTATGCATTCACAGATGAATGACACGTCTGTGCAAGTAGGTGCCTTGCAATGACCATAATTCATAGTTATAGTCAGTAAGGTTGAAAAAGACACCAGTCCATCCAGTTCAAAATGTCCACACGTGTTGCTCAATAGAAATTCACATATATCCATGTATGTTGTGATCGTTAAGATGCCCATCGAATAGTTTTTTTTGTTAAACTATCAATGCTCCCTGCTAATACCACTGCTTGTGGAAGAGAATTCCACATCCTTGGTGCTCTAACAGTAAAGAACCATCTATGCAGATTAAGGTTAAACCACAACTCTTCTAATTTCAGTGAATGGCCATGTATCTCTTTAAACTCCGTCACTGAAAAGATTTTTCCCTATGCTAGGGTCACCAGTAAGGTATTTGTATATCACTATAATATCACCTCTTAATCGTTTCTTCTACAGAGAGAGTAAGTTGAATGCTTGCAGTCTTTCTCCATAGCTGAGATCCTCCCTTGTATTAGCTTTGTGCCCTTCTCTGAACTCTGAACACATCCTTCCTGAGGACTGGTGCCCAGAACTAGCTGGCATACTCCAAATGCAGTGGGACCAGAGTCATGTAGAGTGGGAGAATTAATCCCTTTTTTAATGCATGCTAATATTCTGTTGGCTTTGCTTGCAGCAGCTTGGCATTGCCTGTCATCTACTAGGACCCCCAGGTCCTTTTCCATCTTGGATTCCCCCAGAGCATTCATATTTTTAGTACCCAAATGCATTACCTTATATTTTTAAACATTAAACCTTATATGTCATGTAGTTGCCCACCCCATTATTTTATTTAGGTCTTCTTGTAAGGTTTCTACATCCAGTGCAGAAGTTATTGCCCTGCCTAGCTTTGTATCATCAAAAACTGAGATTAAGCTATTTATCCCATTCTCTATAGTATTTATGAATAAATTAAACAGAATTGGTCCCAGGACAAATCCTTAGGGACCAAACTGGAACATTCAGAGTACTTGATATTTATCACTACCCTTTGGACCCGTCCCTGTAGCCAGTTTTCAATCTATGTACATACTCTATGGTCCTTGTCAACAGACCTCAGTTTGTAAAGTTAATGTTTGTGGGGAAGTGAATCAAATGCATTTGCAAAATCCAGATACACCACATCCACAGGCTTTCCATTATCTAGATCAGTGTTTTTCAACTCCTGTCCTCAAGGCACACCAACAGGTCATGTTTTCAGGATTTCCATGAGTTTTGACAGGTGATTTGATCAGTTTCACTGCCTTAGTAATAACCACAGCTGTTTAATCTGAGGGAAATCCTGAAAACATGACCTGTTGGTGTGCCTTGAGGACTGGAGCTGAAAAGCACTGATCTAGATGGCAACTCACTTCCTGGTAGAATGTTAATAGATTGGTCTGGCAAGAACGATCCTTCATGAATCCATGCTGATTACTACCAATGATACTGTTTTCATTAGCAAAATCTTCTATATTATCCCTTATCATTCCCTCCATTAGCTTAGAGACTTGATGTTAGGCTGACTGGCCTGTGGTTTCCAGGGATATATCTCGGCCCTTTTTTAAATATTGATACCACATGGGCTTTTCTCCAATCAGATGGTACCATTCCAGTCAGTAAACCTGTCCATAAAAATTAGGGACAATGGTCTAGCTATCACCTGACTGACTTCCTTAGGGACCCTCGGGTGTAAGCCTACTGGTCCTGTTGACTTATTTGTGTTTAAGTTTTTAAGTTTTCAATTCAAAAATGAAAGCTGCTGTGGAGGTGAAGAATCCCCACCTACTGTCACAGGGAACATAAGGTCCTCTTGGCACCATGTTGCACCCTAAATATGGGTGTGACATTGTCTAAACTATAGCATTCAATAAAACTATATTTTGTGATATATGGGTATCCTGATTATATGGGTATTCTGGTTAGACCAGATGGTAGAATCCTCCTATACAACGCATGCTTTTTTACTACATCTCTGAAGTTTAAAGGACTCTTGACAATTATCATTAACTACTTAAGGACTGCCCCATGTACATTTACTGCGGCAGGGCAGCCCTTAAGCACAAAATCACGTACCTGTATGTGATTCCTCAGATCAGCTCTGGGGTGCGTGCGTGTCACCGGAGTTGCACTCCCGCTGTGAGTGGACACAGCGGGAGCCAATCAGTGGGTCGCCGGGACCCACCGATCATTCATAGGAGAGGCAGAACGGCGGTCTGCCTATGTAAACAAGGCAGACCTCTGTTCTGTCAGGGAGAGAGAGATCTTGTGTTCCTGCTAATCAGAAACACAGATATCTCTTTCTCCAGTCAGTCCTTCCCCCACACAGTTGGAAATAATGCCCTATGAGCACACTTAACCCTTTGATCGCCCCTGATGTTAACCCCTTCCCTGCCAGCGTCATTTATACAGTGCATTTTTTTAACACTGATCACTGTATTGCTGTCACTGGCCCCAAAAAGTGTCAGTGTCAGATTTGCCCCCCTCAATGTCGCAGTCCTGTTAAAAATCACCGCCATTACTAGTAAAAACAGTAAAAAAAAATAAAAAGTCCTTAAACATCCCATAGTTTGTAGACGCTATGATTTTTGCGCAAACCAATATATGCTTTTTGGGATTTATTTTACCAAAACTATGTAGCAGAATACAAATTGGCCTAAATTCATAAAGAAATTAGATTTATTTCTTATTGGATATGTTTTATATAAATATTTATTTTTTGCAAAATTGTTGGTATTTTGTTTATAGTGCAAAAAATAAAACCTGCAGAGATAATCAAATACCACCAAAAGGAAGCTCTATTTGTGGGAAAAAAAGGACATCAGTTTTATTTGGGTAAAGCATTGCATGTCCGCGCAATTGTCAGTTAAAGCAATGCAGTACCGTTTTGCAAAAAAAAAATGGCCTGGTCATGAAGGAGTTAAAACCTTCCGGAGCTGAAGTGGTTAAAGGTGTGTATGACATCACATTAACATGTCATGGCTCAGTTGGCATTTTTTTTTCTGTACTACAACATATTGACCTTGGGGGAGATTCTTTTGGACCCCTTTGCAATCACAAATGGGAGTTCACATGGGTGCCTCCTCTCCCCCCTCCTGTTCACGCTCTCCCTCTCTCTCTCGAGCCCCTTCTCTCTAAAGTGAGCGCTAACCCGCACATCCAACATCTAAGGGTAGTAGGCAGCCAACAAACCTCTCCATCACCTCTCCTCATACTTCGCTCCTTAAGCTTATGAGAGAACTTGAAACTTGTGATATTACTTTTTTTAGGATCAACTTGCAAAAATCTGAAGCGGTGGGTGTTGCCGTGTCCCTCTCTCAAACCCTTAATCTCAAGACAAATTTTAGGTTTCACTGTACCCCTTTTATCTCATTAAATACTTTGGAATCCATATTCCCATCGACCTGAAAGATGCCTTCAAATTGAAAAACGTGATGGCATCATCATGTCTGCATTCAATGGCATCATTATTCTGCACCTGCCAAATAAGCTTGGCTTATAGTGTATGTGCCATCCTCTCTATATGTTAGCCCATTCTAGAACATTTAACTATTGAGATTTCATAATGTAATGGTAATTGTAGATTAATAGGTTTGATGCCATAGACACTGACACAGTTTTATTGTGTTACACAGTTGAAGTTGAAAAAACTCAAATTCTGTAATAGTATAATGAACAGTATATTTACGGGAAAAGCTAAATGATTTTAAAGGCAGAATGCTACATACTGTGAGGAATTAGCTCAGCAGTGGGGTGTGTGTGGCTCCCTAAATGAGTCTACAGCACAGTCAATAGGCAAAGCAGACTGCAGGTCTTGGTGTGCACTTTATTTACAGTGTCCATTTCCATTTCCAGGCATCAGAACAGCAAAACAAAACTAGAAAAAGAAAAACAATCTACATACTGTCTAAGGCAGAGGCTATACATGATTAATTTCATTCATTCAACCAGTGGATTGAACGAAAGAAAATTGTTTCCCCCATCCACACTCCCAATGTGAATGGGGGAATCCCTCTTGTGGCACTATTGTATTATGACAGCGGAGAGGCTTCCCCGCCATCAGAATACATTCACCATTGTCGGCAGCACTGAAATTTCAAAATTTCAGTACAACCAGGCTGTCCATAGATTTGATATTTGGCCAGCCCTTCTTAACCGGCTGAATTTCAATCCATTTTTGGCTGGCTTAAACCTGCGAAAAATGTATCTCCCATCCTGGAAACAACCAAAGGTTTTTGTGGCCTCCTGTTACAGTACTCATTCATTTGTTTTCCAGGTTATGTATCAGGTAGAAGGCTTTGTTGATAAGAACAATGACTTGTTGTATCGTGACCTCTCCCAAGCTATGTGGAAAGCAAACCATGGCCTTATCAAGGATATGTTTCCAGAGGGAAATCCAGCCAAGATTAATCTCAAAAGGCCACCGACTGCTGGTTCTCAGTTCAAAGCTTCAGTATCCACTCTGATGAAAAACTTGCAAACAAAGAATCCTAACTATATTCGGTAGGTCACTCATTTCTGTAAGATATAAGCAAATTTTTATCTACCTTGATAGTTTAGAATATTTTAACTTGTACACTAAATATCACAACTTAAATATAAACACGTTTTGATAATTACTGATTTTTGTACCTGTAATGATCAGAATCTGTTACCATTTCAGATGTATTAAGCCAAATGACAAAAAGGCAGCCCATATTTTCAATGATGCTCTTGTACGGCATCAAGTTAGTTACCTGGGTCTGCTTGAAAACGTCCGGGTCAGAAGAGCAGGCTATGCCTTCAGGCAACCATATGATCCTTGTCTTGAGAGATACAAAATGCTGTGTAAACAGACATGGCCGCACTGGAAGGGACCAGCAAGGTGTGTGTGTTTTTTTTTTTTGTTGTTTTTTTTTTAATTATTGAACTTATGGAATAGTATATTCACATATACTGTAAATAAAAAAGTAATATCAGATGTAAACTGACATATGTCCTGTTTGTAACCTTTTCCTTCTAAAGTTGAGGTGATAATTTAGTTGGAGCATTGTGTTTAATTGTTTTGAATGTCCCAATCAGAGCTCTGTGTTTAATATGCATGCTTCGATGGGCAGGTCATATGTAAGTAAAATAATTTGTCAATGCTTTAGTCTATTTGCAGTAATCTAAAGCAGCGTATACCCCCAAATTGTTTTTGCTGGCTGAAAGAAAATAAGCTAGTGCATTCCCTCATCCACACAAATGCATTCCCCCATCCACACAAATGAGGTGGATAGCAGGATCCTTCCCGATGTGCTATTTTATTCTGATGGTGGGACTCAATTGTCATAGAACACTGAGCAGCACTGCAGCCGATAGAATGAAAGTTTTCCAGCTGTCCCGTTAAGATAGGGTGGACCACACACAGATTGAAATTTTGATCCTAGAGCACGCAATACACATATAATTTCCTAACTTCCTATCACATTTTTGGAGGCCCTCGTACACCAGGTCAGTGGAAACCCCCACAAAATGGCCCCATTTTGGAAAGCAAACACCCCAAGGTATTTCTAAGAGGCATGGTGCGTCTTTTGAAGACTTCATTTCTTTTCCACAAGTTTTTGAAAAAAAGGGAGAGAATGTTTTTTTCTTTTTTTTTTGCTTTTACTCAAAGTTTTCAATTTTAATAAGATATTTCTCACACACAAGCATACTACTTAGAACTACAGCCCAAAACACAGTCTACTACTCCTTCCAAGTATGGCAATACCACATGTGACACTTTTTCAATGTGTGGAATAAGTATGTATCGGACATTGTATCTTGTGTATTGCACGCATTAGCCAATTGTGTCCAAACCAATGTGCTGTAATAATCGCCTCTGCAGAGATCAGGGAATATACTGTAGCTATATATACAAGCAAATTTATATTGCAGCTTACCATTCCTTAGATCTGGTGGAAGCATTATTTTTTTTTAAATTTTCATTTCACAATCGTTCATTGACGGACGCAGCCTCTATTCTTAACATGTGGGGTTTATGCACCTTTCACTAGGAGTGGACTAGGCAGAATGTAGTTCAGCTCAAAGCAGACACAGCCCCTCCCAGGGGGCAGTCCTCACTTGGCATAACCCCTCCTGCCCTGCTCAGCAACTCAGTTTTTTCTGCCTAGTGCAAGGAGTAGGACCTGGCTCCCTGCTGGGATCTGCGGTTCCCCATTCTTTTTTCTCTTTTTTTTCTTTTTCTCAAGATTCTGAAGAATGCAATCAAGTAGCCGGCTGGGTGACAGGCTGGATATTCTAGATCCAAAGAGTCTCCCCAGTGCGGCCGACGGATGCGAGCCGACCCTTAGCTGCACGCGGGGTCCGTCGCCCTTCCGTGTGGGGCGACTGGCAGGTTAAACGTCCCACCAGCACACCTAGGACCGGGCCCCCGGAGTCCGCGTCACGGGTGATGCGTGGCCAGCAGCTCCCCCGAACCAGCGAGGTGGGAAGTCTGCCTCGGGTGGCTATTCGCTTCTCCTTCCCCCCTCCCCCCTGCGGGGGGGAAGGAGGGGGGGCGGCGGGTAGTGTCCCCCCCCCTTTCCGCGGGTATATGTGATCCTGCCTAACCTCCATTATTGCCCCCCCTCCCCCCTGGGCCGTAGCATCTCCCTGCCTGGCTGCGTTCCCCTGGATGGGCTGCGGGCAGTCGGCGTGTTAGTCGCGACTGCCATTTTCCTGTAGCCGGCGCATGTTGTGCACAACCGCCATTTTCTTGTAGCTGGCCATGTGGCTGCACGGCCGCCATTTTCCCGTAGCCGGCCGCATGTGTATCACGTCCGCCATTTCGCGGTAGCCGGCCACTGTGTTTGGCCTCTAGTGCATATGGCGACCATGTTTGTGTGGTCCGCCGTATCCTGGCCTTAGATTCGCTGGCTGGGTGGGCGGCCCTGTCTCTCTTGGCGCCGGGTGAGCCTTTCCTAACACGTGGGGGATGCAGAGCAGCAGCAGCAGTGGTTACAGGCAGCTACAGAAGTGCTAGCAGCAGCACCTGGGTCAGTGGGGCGAGTCCTCCTGGGAGCCTCTGGGGCCCTAGTGCGACACACCCTCCCCCCGCCCTCTGGTGAGGACTCTGAGCCTGAGGGGGGCTCCATGGTGTCAGGGACCCCCCTGTAGCTGTCAGAAGGCGAGCTCGGGGACCCCTCTGATGAAGAGGATGAGCCCTTGGGGGCCACCGCGGCTCGTGAGCGGGCTCTGGTGGGCTCATTGGTCTCAGTGGTCCGTGAGATGCTGAAGCTGGGCCCAGCTGCGACACAGGATGCCTAAGGCTTTCCCTTATTTGTCGTACTTTGATCAGTTTGTTTACAAGGAATGGTGACGACCTCAGGGTTCGTTCACCATGCCTAAAAGTTTTTCTGCGCATTATCCCTTTTGAGGATACCCTGTTGCAGCAGTGGAAGTCCCCAACGGTGGACCCGCCGGTGGCTTGTCTGAACAAAGAGACCACTATTCCGATGGAGGGCTCTCCATCATTCAAGGACCCGACCGACAGGAGAACTGAGGTGGTGTCCAAGGCAATGTTCCTGGTCACAGGGTCGGGCATGCAGCCGTCGCTGCCTTCGGCGCTGGTGGCTCAGGTGCTTACGGAATGGGCGGTCATCGTGCACCGGCTTTGGAAGATCTCCACGCCCCTCCGGAACCTGTGCAGATGGCTGACCAGCTGATTCAGGGCCTTAAGTACCTCTGTGATGCGGCCCTTGACATGGCTCCCATGCTGTCAAAACTGTCCATGTTTGCAATCGTCATTAGACGTCTGCTGTGGCTTAGATGCTGGTCAGGAGACCAGGCGTCAAAGAAGGGCCTGACGGACCTGCCGCTTGAAGGGGGTCGCCTCTTTGGGGCTTCCCTCGATGAGATCATCAAGGATTACACTGGGGGGAAGAGTACATTCCTCCCGGAGCCCAGAAGGGGCAAGGAACCCCGGCTCAGGGCAGCCCTTCCTTCCCTACTCAAAAGAGGTTTTTTCGTGCACCACGTGCCTCGAACAAGGTCTCTCAGCCCGCCAAGGCCCCTGCGGGGGGCCAGAAGCATCCCTGGCAGCGTAAGGCCAAAAAGGCGGAGGAGAAGTTCTCCTCCGCATGATGGGTCGCCCCCACCCACGGTTCGGGTGGGGTGGCGGTTCGCGGACCGGTGGACATCGTGCATCTCGGATCTCTGGGTGCGCGAGGTGGTTTCGTCAGGGTACAAGATAGAGTTCCGTACCCAGCCCCCAGACAGGTTCTTCGCCTCCAATCTGAGGCTTCCCTTCTGAGGCAGGCCTGTTCGGGGCCGCGCAAGTCCTGCTCCATCAGGGGTGATTGTTCCGGTCCTCTCTGCGTAATGTTTCCATGGTTTTTATTCCAATCTTTTTGTAGTTCTGAAAAAAGATGGGGTCAGGCCTGTCTTGGACCTGAAGGCCCTCAACTTCTTTGTGAGGGCGCGGAAATTCAGAATGGAATCTGCTCGCTCTGTGGTGGTGGCGCTTCGTCAGGGAGACTTCTTAGCCTCCTTAGACATCAAGGACGCGTATCTACACGTACCCATATGTGCGCGCCACCAGCACTTCCTGCGCTTTGCGGTGAGGGATCTCCACTGCCAGTTTGTTGTCCTTCCGTTCGGTCTGGCCTCAGCCCCACGGGTTTTCACCCACCTCCTAGCCCCAGTGCTAGCTCTGCTGCGGCAGAGGGGTATAGCAATGGTGGCGTATCTCGACGACCTCCTCCTGCGGGCGGAGTCGGCCTCCGCCTTGAAGGACAGTGTGGACATCACCCTCGGCTTCCTGCGGGACTTCGGCTGGGTGATCAACCTTCCGAAGTCGGTACTGACTCTGTTGCGCCGGTTGGAATACCTGGGCTTGGTCCTGGGGGCGGAGCGGGCGAAGGTGTTTCTTCCTGCCGCCAAGGTCTTGACGCTCCATGTTGCGGTGCGGGCCCTGCTGTCTCAGCGGTGGTCCTCTCTCAGATTTTGCATGCGGGTGTTGGTGGTCTCCTTCGGGGCGGTGCCTTATGCCCAGAGTCACACCCTGCCCCTTCAGCGGGCAATCCTGCTGCGGTGGGACAAGTCTCTGCTATCCCTGGATTGATCAGTTTGGATTACCGGACTCGAGGTTCCCTCGCCTGGTGGCTGCAGGCCCGGCCTTGGAGCTAGGGAATTTGTTTCTTCCTGTGGACTGGACGGTGATCACGACGGATGCCAGCCTATACGACTGGGGGGGTCCTGGGGAGGCTGTCGACCAAGGACCGCTGGTCTCCGGAAGAGTCCCGTCTCCTGATCAACGTGCTGGAACTGCGAGCGATCAGGCTTTGCCTCTCCCACTGGTCGGGGAGGTTGCACGGGCATCCTGTTCGGGTCCAGTCAGACAACGCCACGGCTGTGGCTTACGTGAAACATCAGGGTGGAACGAGAAGCACGGCAGCAGCGTCAGAAGTAGCCCACATTCTGTGGTGGCCAGAGCTTCACGTGCCGGCAGTCTCTGCCGTTCACATCCCGGGCGTCAAGAATTGGCAGGCGGACTACCTCAGTCGCCAGAGGTTGGATCAGGGAGAGTGGTCCCTGAACCCGGAGGTGTTCCGCCAGATTTGTCAAAGGTGGGGTACACCAGACGTGGATCGATTGGTGTTCCGGCTCAACCGGAAGGTGCAGGCCTTCGTGAGCAGAACAAGGGATCCACTGGCAGATGCGTCAGATGTTCTCGTGGCTCCCTGGTCTCGGTACCGATTGCTCTATGCCTTCCCTCCACTTCTGCTACTTCCGCGCCTGCTGCGCAGGATAGAGGCGGAAGGGATTCCAAACATACTGGTAGCGCCAGATTGGCCTCGGCATCCTTGGTACGCCAACGTGGTGCAAATGGTGGTTGAAGTTCCCTGGTGGCTCCCGCTTCGCGAGGAACATCTTGCACCCTGCTTTACCCTCGCTGGCTTTAACGGCCTGGCTATTGAGTCCCAGGTGTTAAAAGATAGGGAATTCTCTGAGTCTGTCATTCCCACTATGCTCAAGGCACGTAAGGCCACTTCGCGGAGGATGCATCACCGCACCTGGAAGGCTTACATTGCCTGGTGCGAGGCGGGGGGGTTGGAACTCCCGTTCTTTCTTGGTGGCTCGGGTGCTAGCCTTCCTTCAGCAAGGCCTGGATCATAAGTTGGCATTGAGCATGCTTAAGCGCGATTCTTTTTCAGCGTCCCTTGGCGACGCATTCCTTGATCCCTACCTTTGTCCAGGGGGTTCGTCATGTCGCTCCCCAGGTACGGTCGCCTTTGGCGCCTTGGGACCTTAATCTGGTCCTTTCAGTGCTTCAGAAGCCATGGATTTCGGAAATTTCCCTGCAACTGCTCTCTCAGAAAGTGGCCTTTCTGGTGGCGATAACATCCGCTAGGTGGGTGTCTGAGCTGGCGGCTCTGTCCTGTAGGTCCCCATACTTGGTCCTACATAGGGACAAGGCGGTTTTGCGCCCCTCTCCCTCCTTCTTACTGAAGGTGGTCTCTTCATTTCACATCAATGAGGACATTGTCCTCCCTTCGCTGTGTCCGCGCCTGTCTCATCCTAAGGACGTTGCTTTGCATTCCCTGGATGTGGTTAGGGCTTTGCGGGTGTATTTGGCAGCCATGGCCTCGTTTCGGAGGTCCAATGCGCTTTTTGTCGCAGTGGATGGCCTGTGCAAGGGGATGGCAGCCTCGTTGGCCACCATTTCCCACTGGATACGACAGACGGTGACCCGTGCGTATGCTGTTTGGGGCCAGGAGCCCCCCCTTTCCCTTCACGGCTCACTCTACCAGGGTGATTAGTACTTCCTGGGCTTTCCGACACCAGGCGTTGGTTTCTCAGGTGTGCAAGGCGGCCACTTTGTCCTCGGTGCACACCTTTTCCAAGTTTTACAGAGTTGATGTTGCATCGTCTTCCGATGCTGCTTTTGGCCGCAAAGTTTTGCAGGAGGTGGTGTGAGGCATGTCTGGCACCTCCCGGAGAACACTTTTGTTGGGTACTGTTGTTGTTGCCCACCCCTCGTTGTGACACTGCTTTGGGACATCCCCACATGTCAAGAATAGAGGCTGCGTCCGTCAATGAACGATTGAGAAAATAGGATTTTTTGACTTACCGTAAAATCCTTTTCTCTGAGTTCATTGACGCAGCACCCACCCCTCTTTTGTAGAGTTTGTACTGCTTGTTACGAACTGAGTTGCTGAGCAGGGCAGGAGGGGTTATGCCAAGTGAGGACTGCCCCCTGGGAGGGGCTGTGTCTGCTTTGAGCTGAACTACATTCTGCCTAGTCCCCTCCTAGTTAAAGGTGCATAAACCCCACATGTCAAGAATAGAGGCTGCGTCCGTCAATGAACTCAGAGAAAAGGATTTTACAGTAAGTCAAAAAATTCTATTTTTTTTCCCATTTATTTTCACCTGTTAACCCTGCTAGTTACACTGCCTGTCCTAGATTGACAGCACTCACACCATACTGAATCTAAGGCAGAGTAACGCTGTGACCCTAGGTTGTCCTAAGTTGGACTAAAAACACCTCCCCCTCTCCTCTCTATTACATAGGCAGAAGGTGTTCACAAGTTGTGTAATTCACAGAAGATAGCTGGGAAAGCAGGTAACATTGTTTAGGGTTTCAGCTCAGCAGTGTACTCAGGCCCTGTTTAGATCTTATGTTAGCAGGTACTAGCAGTCCAGCTCACAATTTTCATGCGTGTCCTCATGTCATGCATAGGGCAGCCCATTGACTTCAGTGGGCTCCCTATGTTAGTTCCCCTGTATGGCCAACTTCTGGTGGTTCACAAAAAATTTAATTATTTTTTTTCTTTTCTCTCGTTACAGAGCCGGTGTAGAAGTATTACTAAATGATTTAGAAATTCCCAAAGAAGAATTTTCTTTTGGAAGATCAAAAATTTTCATCCGCAATCCAAGAACGGTATTTATTTTTTGACTCACTATAAAATATGCGTGTTAAATGTAAAGACAAATACGTGTTTCAATTGTAGCTGTACTTTGATTGACACTTAAAGTGGTTGTAAACCTGACATGTAATATGAACAAAATATATCCCTCTATAGTGTAAGTTTGCCTCAATCCAGAGCACTGTCAATTCTATCTGCTGCCTCATTCCTCTGCTATCTACATAACTCACTTCTAACAAGTTTCCTGACAGCAGGAGAAAAGAAAGTTGAGGGGGAACAGGGCTCCAACACACAGCCTGTGATTGACAGCCTCATCTCAGTTCCTGTGTGCTATTCAAAGGGGTGTGCCCCTTGCTTTCAATCAGCTCTCAAAGCACCCCTTACTGAGCTCTGCAGAGTGTAACTTCAGCTGCCCTCCCTATACATTCTGAAAGCTGAGACAAGCTGTATAAATTACAAACTTTGAAGAGCTGTAGAGATAAACAGGTACAGCTTATGTAGGAGGATTTGTTTAATCTGTGTATCACCTGAGGCTAGTCACTTCACTGGATGTACAGTATATATAAGGGTTTACAGCAACTTTAACGTAACCACAGACACATGCTTCTTGATCTAAAACTAGGGAATTTATACTTTCCTGTTCTTTAGTGTGAAGGTACTAAGTTAATTTCCTAAATGAAGGATGTAGAGATATTTTATTAATCTTTAGTCTTGCACTCAAATCAAATCCATAGTTCATTATTATGAAACACCTTCCCAAGAACAGATTAATTTGAAATGGCTTTCGTAAGAATATGCAATATAAGTTATGGTTGAAGCACTGGTGTAAGGTACCTTTTGAGCGCCTTGGTTATCTGGCCTAGGAGCACTGTCTGCAAAGGGCCAGAGCACTCAATCTTGGTGCCTAGTGGTGCTCTGGAGCCTTTGGGACTATAGCAACTACCTAGCTGCCCTATTTTCTATGAATAACACTGAGCAGCATCTAACCATCCAGGAATTAGTGGGGCGTGCTGGTGTAATACCTATACCGCTGGAAAATTATACGTAAACGCTTTCAGTTCTCCTGCTTTAGCTCCTCAACAGTGCCAAATTATAGGGTGGATCCTCAACATGTTGTGGTTCAGTAAAGGGCAGCAGTCACGTGGCCCTCTGTTCAATAGCTTTGTCAGGAAACAGCTTGTGGAAGACAGGGAGAAAGTACTTGCACTGTGGTGTAATAGAACAGTGTTTCTCAGTCTTTTTTTCAGTCAAGACACATTTTTAAAATCTGCATCTCAAGGTGCACCAATTCTGTATTAATGTAAAAAACGAAACAAATCTACTGGAAGTTGGAGAGGGCAGTTGGGGATTCCCTCACCCCCTCTCCCCAACACATTCATACCCTCTACCTCTCTCCCCCCATGCCCCCCCCTTTTTTTCTTCTTCTTTTTTTCTATACTAACCCTGGGGAATAAGGAGGCCCACTTAATTTTTACCTGCCACTGAGAGACACGGATAGAGGAGATTAGAAGAATTGGAGTTACTCGCTAATCGCGGTTTATTGGCATGTGGCCCTTGGTATCTTATCCCTGCATTTCCTCTTGAGGCTCATTAAGTTTCTACGAGAATCATAGAGAAATATGCTCTTCTATAGACCAGGGTCACTAAGGCTACTTTCACACTGGGGCGGTGAAGCGTTAGCAGTAAATCCCTGCTAGTCACAGCGGGGATTTACCGCTGTTAGAGCGGCGCTACGGCTGCGGGAGCAGTGCGCTTTTAACCCCCCCCCCACAAGGGGTTAAAAGTGCCCGCTCTGCGCTTCCGAGGCGGTGTGCAGCCGCTTCGGAAGCGCTGCCCCATTGTTTTCAGGACTTTTTGTAACGTCCTGCAAGCGCACCGCCCCAGTGTGAAAGGACACCTGCTTTCATATTGGGGTGGATGGGGAGTGACTTTTGAGGCGCTTTACATGCGCTATTTTTAGCTAAATAGCGCCTGTAAAGCGCCTCAGTGTGAAAGGAGTCTAAGGCTCATTCTTTCATCCTCACCGTTATTTTTTATTTTTTTAAATTTTTTTATAGCTATCCCCTCCCTCTCCTAGGGTATCTAAATCTAGGCATTATTACCCCAATGGTGAATGTGTTTGATACTTCTGTTGTTACCTACCTATATGACTTTATATGGCTCATAGAGTCATTTGTACCTCTGTAGTATTAAAATATTTTCAATACATTTTTTATATAAAATAACAAAAAAAAAAAACTAAACTAATAGTTTTACATAACGCAGCAACATCCTCACACGTAGGACACCCAACATCAGAAGTGATTTATTCTTCCACAGCAAATACACTTTTACAAACTGGTACTTGTAGTATTGAAATGTTTCTCTCCCTCATTCAGCTAATGTGACCCCCGTTTTGGTAGATAGGGACAGGGGAGGGGCAAACAAGAATGCTGTGCAGGCGTCGTCCTTAACTCATGACATCATTGGTTGTTAGGATGCTGCCACCTGGAAGGTTGCTTAACCACTTAAGGACCGGAAGGATTTCCAGCTTTAGGACCGGAGCCCTTTTTGCGATTCGGCACTGCGTCGCTTTAACTGACAATTGCGCGGTCGTGCGACGTTGTACCCAAACAAAATTTGCGTCCCTTTTTTCCCCACAAATAGAGCTTTCTTTTGGTGGTATTTGATCACCACTGCGTCATTTCTGATCGCCGCTATAAACAAAAGAAGAGCGACAATTTTGCAAAAAAAACCCGAATTTCTTACTTTTTGCTAAAATACAAATCCAAAAAAAAAATATAAAAAAAATTTTTTTCACCGTTTTTGGCCGATTTATATTCTTCATCATATTTGCGATTAAAAAAATCGCAATCGGCGTTTATTGATTGGTTTGCGCAAAAGTGGTCACGTTTACGGATGATGAGAATTCATTTTTGGGGTTTTTATTTTTTTTTTATTTTTTACTAATAATGGCGGCGATCTGCGATTTTTAGCGGTACTGCGATATTTCAGCGGACATGTCGGAACATTTTGACACTTTTTTGGGACCATTGGCATTTATACAGCGATCAGTGCTATAAAAATGCACTGATTACTGTGTAAATGTCATTGGCAGTGAAGGGGTTAACCTGCAGGGGGCGCTCTAAGGGTTAACTATGTTCCCTGGGCGTGTTCTAACTGGGGGGGGACTGCACTATCTGGGGAAGGGAAGTGGTCACAGCCTTCACGTACAGGAAGGCTGTGATCACAGCCCTTCCCCCTCACACAGAGCGGAAGTCCGTGTTTACATACACGGACCTCCGTTCCTTCACTCCGGGGGGGGGGGGCATCGCGGGTGGCCGGCGGCAATCGAAGCCGCCGCACCCGCTCCTTGGCCCTCCCCGGACACAGTGAGGGCGCGCCGCCGGCGGCGCGCGCGCGCTCACTGTGCGCGATCTGGCGGCCGCCGTCATATGACAGTGATTCGCCTTACAGCGCCACTTTGCCGCCGTCAATTGCCGATTGACGGTCGGCAAGTGGTTAATGAAAACTTGTGGCTTAGTGTAAGGCACCCCTGAAGAAACCTGAAAGCACCCTGGTTAAAAAAAGGCTGTGATCAGGGTGGATTTGATTTAAATCACTAGTAAAAAGGCTTGATTTAATCATAATTTTAAAAGAGCAACTGTCATTTCTGTCCCGCAGCAGCTCCTCCTCTGACCCGCTGTTGACTCACCGACAGTCCCATTCACTTTAATGGGACGGCTGGTGATGCGGCAGTGACACAACATAGTGAGGGATATGGCGGCAGCAGGTGAGGGGATGCCCGCTAACAGGTGCTGCCATGGTGGTCTGAAATGACAGGTGCTCTTTAAATGTAAGGACTTATTCTTGCTGGTAGTTAGAATATTTAATATTTGCAAACATAATGAAGGTTTCCTATTTAGAATAATAAGCTGTCAGGTTAGTAAACAGTGATATCAGAACTGATTCAATCATACACTTAGTATGGGGTGTTGAATATAATCGCAGCATCGATGCATCACCATTTGAAAGTTCAGGATGCTGCGAGTCGGTATAATCGATGTCTGATGATGTCATCCCGGCCCTCTGTGTGGTGCTCTGCCTCTCCGGAAGAAACAGAGGCAGAGCCTGCATGGTGGATAGAGCCCCCTTCACTGAAGCAGAAAGTCAGCTGATGAGCTGACAGCCAATACAGTGCAGGGGGAGGAGCTGCAGGAGACTCGACGTGAGTAGAGGCTTTACTGGAGGCACCGGAAGGGGGGAAACAGACTTGGCAGCATGGAGGAGGGGAATGAACTGACACTGAGAGCAGGTGAGTGTCAGTGTCACTGATCCCATTCCTCCACTACCATAGTCCCTCTGCCTGATCCCAGCCACCCTCTGCCTGATCCCAGCCACCCCTCTGCCACTGATCCCAGCCACCCCTCTGCCACTGATCCCAGCCACCCCTCTGCCACTGATCCCAGCCACCCCTCTGCCACTGATCCCAGCCACCCCTCTGCCACTGATCCCAGCACCCCTCTGCCACTGATGCCATCCATCCCTTTGCCTCTGATCCCATCCATCCCTCTGCCACTGGCCCCATCCATCCCTCTGCCACTGGCCCCATCCATCCCTCTGCCACTGGCCCCTCCATGCCCCTGATTCCAGCCATCCCTCTGCCCCTGATTCCAGCCATCCCTCTTCCACTGGAGAAAAATTTAGTTTTTAACCATGCGCACTTGCGCAGCAATCATGATGCATCGCGGAATCTAATCAAATTGAATCATGCACAGAGTGATCGTAATCAAATTGAATCATGATACCAGTGAAGATGCTCACCCATAGTTTGTGGTGTACATAGATTTTCTTAACAATGGGATAAAGAAATATTCCTGAACTTTGTTTTATCTCATGGTTACTATGCAATTGTGTAAATGCATCAATGCGATGCATGTTATCTCAGCTTGCAGAGCTTGGATTCATTGAATGAGTTTACCCAACATGTAAATATTGCATAATATACAGCCTCATGCTACATAACTAAGCACCATTTCATGCTGAATAAACTAAATTATTAACCGTTTCCACACCGCGCACAGTATATTTACTGCGGCAGTGTGGACGCTTAGCGCGAATCGCTGTAAAAAAGCGGTGATAGGCGCAGCTAGGGGGCGAGCACGCGCCGGAGAAGTGTGCCCGCGGCTCAGGCGGCCCCGATGAGCTCCTAGAGCCAAAGAGCGGGGAACCGCTGATGTAAACACAGCGGTTCCCCGCTCTTTCAATGGGGACATAAGAGATCTACTGATCCCTGTCACTGGGATCAGTTAGATCTCTTATGCCCATGGTAGCCCAGCCCCCCACAGTTAGAACACACCCAGGGAACACAGTTAACCCCTAGATTGCCCCCTGCAGGTTAACCCCTTCACTGCCAATGACAGTTACACAGTAATCAGTGGACATTTAAATTTCTGATCGTTGTATAAATGTCATTGGTCCCAAAAATGTCCGACATGTCTGCCCTAATATCGCAGTACCGCTAAAAATCTCAGATCACCGCCATTACTAGTAAAAAATAAAAAATAAATAAAAACCCCGGAAATGAATTCTCATCTTCCGCAAACGTGGCAACTTTTGCGCAAACCAATCAATAAAAGCTGATTGCGATTTTTTTTTTTACCAAAAATATGAGGAAGAATATAAATCGGCCAAAACCGATGAAAAAAAATTTTTTTTTTATAAATTTTTTTTTGGATTTGAATGTTAGCAAAAAGTAAGAAATATCGTTTTTTTTTTTTTGCAAAATTGTCGCGCTTTCTTTGTTTAGTAGCGGCGATAAGAAATGACGCAGCGGTGATCAAATACCACCAAAAGAAAGCTCTATTTGTGGGAAAAAAAGGACGCAAATTTAGTTTGGGTACAACGTTGCACGACCGTGCAATTGTCAGTTAAAGTGACGCAGTGCCGAATCGCAAAAAAGTACTCTGGTCAGGAAGGGGGTAAAAGTTTCCAGGGCTGAAGTGGTTAATATATCCTAAATAGAAAACTATCTTTAGATAGATTTTTACTCCAAGCATCTAAGCATTTTATTAAAATAAATTTGATAAACATAAACAAAAAATAGATTTATATAAAATAATCTGGTTTTATTTTTATTTTTTTTATTTAAAAAAAAATCATTGCTTTTTATCCACCCTGGCTGTAATAGATCACTATGATTATCACATTTGATGATGCAAAACAGGAAAGAATCAAGTATGAAAGAATGGAGTGTTAATTATTCATCTCCAGAAATTGTGCTTCTACCCCAAATAAACAGGGTGAGATAGAGACTCGTGCTCAGATAGCCCCAGTACTCAGGCATTCAAACGTCCAATCAAAGAGAAAAAAAAGATTTTATTATAACTAAGGCCTATGTAAGAGGCTGAAATGCATCAATAATTACAGGTATTGATTCCTTTTAATGGATGGATCTAATAAAATCATATGTTTGATTGTATTTATTTTTTATATAATCTTTATTTGAAAAGTTTTTGTAAATGCAAAAAGGTATAAAGAAAGTTATTAATAAAATATACATTACAGATGAGTCATTGTAGAAACAAGGTGGGGATAGGACATTTTGCCACCATAAAATGTAGTAAAATGTAAAATGAAAGTTGAGACAAGAAGTCGGAACAGCGTTCCTAGTCCCCAGAGGGGACCCTTCAGTTCTGGACAATCGGTCCCCGTGGACCAAAGCAATCCCCTGCAAGGGGGTGGTGAGGGACCTTGTCTATTGAGGTTTCACTGCCTCCGACCTTTGTTTCCTAAGGCAAACCAAGTATGGCCAAACAACATCAACATTCGAAAACTGGTCAGGATATATCGTAGAGAAATTCACACCACAAGAGTTAGCTGTACACACTGGATTCATTACTTGTCTACCATCAGCAAGTTGGGAGTTGCCACGCCTGTTATTGAGGCTCACTTGAGCTAAATGTGCAAACTGAGGATCGGCTAAGGCCAGAAGAGCAATGTCCAAGCTAGAGTGTATTGGCACCCTGCTTGAGATGTGTTCTCTCCATGATAACCAAGTAGAGTCATACCTTTTTTGGGGGCCCTTGCTGGTCGCCACACACTCCTTCGCTGCCATGATCTCTCCCATCCTCTGAATCCATTCCATCTCTGTCAGTATTCATGGGCTTTTCCAATAAATTGGCATTGAGAAGGTGGGGTTGAGCACTTTGTTTGTAGCGATATAGAGAAGTGTGCGGAAAGTGCAGGAGAAAGTGCTTGGGGGAATCAGGTAGGGTCCCCCTGAGGCCTTCAGAGATGTGTTTAATGATCTTCGACCAGAAAGGCCGCAGCAAAGGGCAGTCCCACCAAATGTGTAGGAGTGTGCCCTTCTGTCCGCAGCCTCTCCAACATGGCTCTGAAACAGTGGGATAAAGTCTGGCCAACATCGTTGGTACCCTGTACCATCTTTTTAAAAGTTTATAACTGTTCTCTTGTGTCTTAGATTCAATTGAGCTGGAGTGCGTTACATGGTATGGTATATTTTATTTTTGAGACATCGTGGTGCCTGATTTTTTGTTCTCTTTGATTGATTGTAGTGTTCACTATTGCCTGCAGTGTTTACTCTCTATGCAGTCCTGTCCTCTCACTCAGGACAAACCACATAAATGAGTTTAAACTAAACCCTCACCCACCCATTCTCTATAATAAAGGTAGAACATTTTACTTTATTATCTTGCCAAGACCATCCTAGTAAATAATATTAGCAAATTTAACAAAAACTAAGCTATTGTGCAGTCTCCTCGACATGTGTATGGTGGCACTTCAGGCCCCCTGTATTCACCAAGTTAATCACCACAGTTGTACACTGCAGTGTATATAGTACTGTGCAAAAGTTGTAGGCATGTGTGAAAAAATACTGTAAAATTAGAATGAATTCAAAAATATGTTTTCATTGTTTATTTTGATCAATTTACAAAGTGCAAAATGACCGAAAAGAAGAAAAATCTAAAGCAAATTAATATTTGGTGTGACTACCCTTTGGGTTCAAACCAGCATCAATTCTTACACCTGCATACTTTGTACACTTGCACAAAATCAGGGTTTTTGTGAGATTAGAGTCAGGTGTATGAATGACCAATTATACTACGCAGGTGATAATCATCAATTTCATTTGTACTTTGAAAACCCACCATTAACTGAAACAGAAACAGCTGTATAGGAGGCTTAAAATTGGGTGGGGAACAGCTAAACTCTGCTACTAAGGTGAGGTTGTGGAAGACCGTTTCATGTCACAGGTCGTACACCATGGCAAGACTGAGCACAGCAACAAGACACAATGTAGTTATACTGCATTAGCAAGGTCTCTCTCAGGCAAAGATTTCAAAGCAGACTGGGGTTTCAAGATGTGCTGGTCAGGCTCCTTTGAAGAAGAACAAAGAAATATGCAAGGTTGAGGGCCGTAGACGCAGTGGTCGGCCAATGAAACTTAATGCAACAGGTGAAAGACACATCATGCTTCCCTTCATCATTGGAAGATGTCTAGCAGTGCCATCAGCACAGAACTGGTGGAAATCAGTGGGACAGAGGTACACCCATCCACTGTCCAGAGAAGTCTGGCCAGCAGTATCCTTCATAGAAGAGTTGCGGCCAAAAAATCATACTTCTGACAAGGCTAAGTGACTCAACTATGCACGAAAACCTAGGAATTGGGGTGCAGTAAAATGGCAGCAGGATTGATTAGTTAAAATTTTAAATATCTGGCTGTAGCAAGAGGCAGTTTGTTCGCTGAAGGGCTGGAGAGCGGTGCAATAATGAGTGTCTGCAGGCAACAGTGAAGCATGGTGGAGTTTTGGGCTGCATTTCTGCAAATTGAGTTGGAGACTTGGTCAGGATCAATGGTGTCTTGAGTGCTAAGAAATACAGGCAGATATTTATCCATCATGCCATACCATCAGGGAGGTATGTGATTGGCCCAAAATGTATTCTGCAGCAGGACAATGACCCAAACATATAGCCAATGTTCTTAAAAACCATCTACAGCATGAAGAACAAGGAGTCCTGAGGATGGTTTAGCCCCCACTGGGTCATGATCTCAACATCATCAAGTCTGTCTGGGATTACATGAAGAAGCAGAAGGATTTGAGGCAGCCCACATCCATACGATATCTGTGGTTAGTTCTCATAGATGTTTGGAACAACTTACCTGCTGAGTCCCTTCAAAAACTGTGTGTAAGTGTACCTAGAAAAATGTATGCTTTTTTGAAGGCAATGGGTGGTCACACCAAATAAGGATTTAATTAGGATTATTATGATTTTTCTTCTGTTCATTTACTTTCCATTTTGTTAATTAATAAAAAGAAACAATTAAAGTGATACTAAACGCACACTGTTTAATTTACATTGCCCCTTCTATTTCTGTATGTGAAAGATGGCACTGTAATTTTAATTAAAAAATAAATACATCTAAGTACCCTTTTCCTAATTGATCTACAGCTGTCACATGACCCAGATCTTTCCCAGCCTGTCTGCAAGGAGACAAAAGCAGGAGGAGCGTCTAGTCCTCTGCTGCTGGTCACATGTATAAAGCAGAACTCCTGGATTTTCAAAAATCCCCCTACACTAAACACTAAACCGTTATTACATTTGTGAAATTCCTTACCTTTAAAGCGATGTCCAATTTAATTTACAGGAAGTGGTCTCTAGTTCAAATGATGCAGACATGTATTTAGCTAGGAAGGCTCTGTTAGAAGAGTGCTTGCATCATATCCTCTTCTCTCTGTTTAGACTACATTTCCCATCAGGCATTGCACATTTTAATGAATGTGGGAGGTACACTAACCTGTACATGTAAATGTGAACAAGCCCACTTCAACTTGAATCACACCCCTCATTCTGCAGCCAGGCCCACTAACCAATGACACACAGCATGTGTTCTCTCCCCTCCAGCCACAAGGAGATAAACATATTGTTCTTACATGCTTTCTGTAATCATTATTGAACTGTACACAGATCCCATAATGATATATTATACACACTGTTCTCTGCTGTAATTCACTATTAGAAATATTCCTCCTCCGGCAGATTTAAGAGATCGTTATAACAGCAATCAGTGCTGGTATGGTGTATGAGGACATCCCCAGCCGCAATACAGAAAGAAAGAGCCATGGTGTTTTACATCAGCATGTGACACAAGTAAATGTCGCCATGAGAAAAAAACAAAAAAGAGCAGCGCTGCCTTACTAATCAATAACGTTGAGATTGTATGGAAATCTCAATAAACTTCAATAGCACCACAATACCAGTCTCTGTGATATGTAACGTCACATATAATACATATCACACTGAAAATAAGACATAAAAATGAAACTTTGCAGGGATGGTGGAAACCTCTCCTACAGATATATGGAAGTGTACGGTGTCAGTAAACCGTGCAGCCCATCAGTGTGGTAACACCAGTGCCACTTATCAGTGCCCATCAGTGCAGTCACACCAGTGTCCCTTATCAGTGCGGTCACACCAGTGCCATTTATCAGTGCCCATCAGTGGGGTCTCACCAGTGCCGATCATCAGTGTGGTCACACTTTGCCCACCGGTGCGCCTTTTATCAGTGCAGTCAAAAAAGGTCTGGCAGAAAGCGCTGTCCACCTTCTCCTGCTCAGTCTGTCTCATCAGACTCTGATGCTGCTGTGGATGTGGCCTGTCCAGTGGGACTTGATACCATGCTCCCTGATCTGTCCGATAGTGACAATGACTCCTCCATGGTCGCAGCAGCGAAGGAACGCTGGTGGACGCACTTGTTATTGCAGTGTGTGAGACTTTAAAAATGGAGGATGGGGCTAATGTGACCATGGATGTGGCTGTCACTTTTGGTACACCCAAGGCATTTCGTGCAGCTAAGGTGTTTCCTTACCTTCCCTATTTTGACAAATTTGCCTATAAGGAGTGGGGGCAGCCAAAGCAACCTTTTGTGGTCCCTAAACGCTTTGCAGTACGTTACCTCTTTGAGGAATCACTTGTAAAAAAAGTGGACCCTCCTGTTTCCAGATTGAATAAAGCAACCATATTTCCAGTAGAGGATTCCCTGTCCTTTAACCTCCCTGGCGGTTATCCCGAGTGTGGCTCAGGGTGAGTTTTCGTTACCAAAAGCGGTAACCCCGAGCCACACTCGGGATCGCATCGCAGTATCCAAGCAAAGTTACTAACCTTGTGCCCTGGATCCTGTGATGTCCCCCCACTGTGTCCTCCGGGGGAACCTTTCGCCCGATGCCTCTGGGTTTCGGGCTACGTTCCCTGTGAGCGTCGCATGGGAGTGGAGCCCGGTGGCAAATTCAAAAAGTGAAACACACATAACACATACAGCACACTGTAATCTGTAAGATTACATTACTGTATCAAATAATTTCACATTTCCTTTGTCCCTAGTGCTTTGTCCAGTGCCCTGAATGCACTTTTATATTATATATGCCTTTCTTTCTGCCTGCAAACTTTAAAATGTCCATGGCATCCAAAAAACATCCCCTTACATCAAAAGTGGTTTTTGACCAGCTAGAAAACAGCGATAGTAAATAAGAATCACTTGCAGAATTGAGCGATACTGATTTGTGATGAAATTTGTCATCCGACATTGAAAGTGACAACAGCGACAATTCTGCAACTGAGCAAATTTCAGTGTTTTTGAATAAATGTTATTATATTATTTTTGATAATTATTTATAGTTAGTTGTTATAGTTATTTTATATATATATATATATATATATATATATATATATTATAATTTATGATTTCGTTATTTCAAACTTTATCATACCCGGGATGTCTACTAGACTCTTGTTTGGACAGCTTTAAGTGAGTTATTCCTAAGAATTACTGGCCTACAATATAAAACTGCAAATTTCTTTGCGAAACAATGTTCCGCTTTGAGACGTGAAAATCTGACCTAATCATACCACCAGGGAGGTTAAAGACCCTGCGGATAGGAATGCGGAGTCTGTGGCACACATCATGTCCACTATCGCAGGTTTGGCAATGCGACCGATCCTGACCTCGGCCCTGGTGTCTCAGACACTGACTGAATGGGCCAAGCTTTTGCGCCAAGGTCTGGGGAATGAGCAGGTTCCCGCTGCTTAAGTTGATCTGGCAGACCAGTTGGTCCAAGGGCTGCAGTTTGTATGTGATGCATCTTTGGATGCAACTCCCTTGCTGTCCAAACTTTCCATTTCAGCTGTAATGATTAGATGTGTGCTGTGGCTTAAGAACTGGTCTGCAGACCAAGCCTCTTAAGAAACCGCTCATTGATCTGCCCTTTCAAGGTGATTGCCTGTTTGGGGCTACCCTGATTGACATCATTAAAGGTGTCACAGGGGGGAAAGAGTACCTTCCTGCCACAGTCTAAGAGAGGGAAGGGGGCTCGTAAACTTGGGCCTTTTTTCTCAGCCCATAAGAAATTCTTTCGGGCCCCCGGGACTGCAGACAAGGGAGAAAACAAGGTAAAACAGCACTCCACGGATTATAATGATTAAGCTCGTTATGGACGAGTGAAACGCGTCTACCTACATATCTGTACCTGCATTGCCTGACCAATAAAACAGCAAGCTTTACTTCTGTCCGTGGAGTGCTGTTTTACCTTGTTTTCTCCTATTGTGCACGGCAGCGAGCCGAGAATAGTACCCGGACACATCTACAGGTTTCCTCCCTACTGGCTGGAGCAGTGTATTGTTCCTGTTCAAACTTGGCCCCTGCAGACAAGGAAAACAGATCTCTCAAGTCTTCCTCGGGAGGCTCCAAGCAATCTTGGTCCGGTGAGCCTAGAGCTGGCTTCTCCAGTCCCGCAGACAACACCCCTTCAGCATGAAGGTCTGCCCTCAGCCATAACTGGGTTGGGGGGGCATCTTCGCTGGTTTCCAGCTTCATGGACATCCTTCGTGAGCTTCGAGGGGATCCATGAATTGAGCCTTTTGGGGGTACCAAAGAAGGGGGGCAGAGTTTGTCCGCTTCAGGGGGTCCTGCGTCTCTATGTGCGGATATAATTCTTGCAAAGGTTCAAGTGATGTCCGAACTACCTGAAGCCCCCTCTATCCCTCTCCAGGAGATTGAATCACCTGGGTCTGACTCTGGATTTAATGCTGACCAGGGTAGTATTGTTTCTACTCAATCTTTGGCTCCTTCAGCAGGTTCAGTTCAACAGGAAGTTAACGAGATTTGTGGCCATGTCACGGGTTCTTCTGGTAGACGCTACAGTCCTAGGGCCACTGTTGGTCCAATACCTTCCTCTTCTTCTACGGTGCCTGCAAAGGATCGAGGGTGAAAGTCTAATGGTCATTCTGATGGCCGTAAGCGTCCCTTGGAGGCTACCTCACTAAGAGGACCTGTTGTCCCAAGGGCTGAGCTCCCATCCTGCTTTACAGTCGCTGGTTTTGATGGCTTGGCTATTGAAAGCCAGGTACTGAGAGAGGTTTGTCTGGATCAGTGAGCCCTACTATGTTAAAGGCGAGGAAGTCGACTTCTAGCAAGATATACCATCATACGTGGAATGTGTACATTTCTTTGTGTGAGCTCCTCCTTGCTCCTTTTCTATAGCTCGGAACTTGGACTTTCTTCAATGAGGCGTTGAGCAGCAGTTGGCCTTGAGTACCATCAAGGGCCAGGTGTCTGCCTTGGCAATCTTCTTTCAGCGACTCCCTAGCCACACACTCTTTAGTTCATACAAGGAGTCCGGCACGTGGCTCCACCTGTACAGTCTCTTTTGCCGCCATGGGATTTGAACTTAGTACTCTCAGTTCTCAAGAACCCTCTATTTGAGAATATTTGTGAGATTTCATTTAGCCATCTTGTCCCAGGAGGTGGCATTCTTGTTGGCTATTACATCTGCCTGTAGGGTGTCTGAGTTGTCAGCATTATCCTGTCATACTCCCTATTTAGTGGTCCACAGAGACAAGGTGGTTCTTTGTCCCTGTCCATCGTTCCTACTTAAGGTGGTCTCGGACTTCCATTTGAATGAGGACACTGTGTTGCCTTCCCTGTGTCCCAAGCCGACTCATCCGAAGGAATTTGCTTTGCATACCTTGGATGTGGTTCATGCGATTTGGCTGTATCGGACAACTACGGAGTCCTTTCGGAGGTCAGACTTTTTTGTGGTTACTTAAGGACCAAAGAAAGGGCTGGCCGCATCTTTGGCTACCATCTTCTGATGGATCAGAGACGGTGACTCAGGCCTAATTCTATTCTTTCTATTCCTTCTTTCCCTGTCACGGCGCATTCTACTCGGGCACTTAGTGCTTCTTGGACCTCCCGCCATCAACCGTCTATATCACATGTATGCAAGGCGGCCACTTGGTCGTCAGTGCATACTTTACCAAATTCTACAAAGTAGACCTTTTGGCATCTGCGGATGCTTCTTTTGGCCTCAAAGTTTTGCAGGCTGCTGTTTAAGAGGAGGGGTGTTTTTTCTTTCAAATTTTTCAGATGGGGCTCCTGTGACCCGGTTAAGGCTCCTGTGTCCTGGTTAGGGCTTGGATTATTTTCCCCACCCCTCATTTTATTTTGGCACTGCTTCTTGACATCCCAATGGTCAAAATTAAGGAGGCACTGTGTCCGTCGATGAACTAAGGAGAAAATGGCATTTTTGTACTCACCATAACATTTATGTCTCTGTGTTCATCGATGGGCACAGCACCCAGCCCTCTATGGAGTTTTGATACTTCTATTACTGCTTGCTACTAAGCTGAATATCTAGCGCAGGAAGGGGGTTATATACTGACTGAGGACGGCCTATGGGGCGTAGCCAAGTTTTATATTCTTCCTAGTCCTACTCCTACAGAGGCGATATAACCCAATGATCAAGTTTAAGGAGGCGATGTGTCCGACGAACATGAAGAAATGGATTTTACGGTGATTACAAAAATCCCAATTTGGGGGCCACACAATGGACATTAGTATATAATTGGAAATCATTGAATGCTCCTTTTGAGCAAATTATGGCAAGAGTTGACTCTATTCAACTTATGGATTGTGTCTTATAACCTTTTTCATGGCTCTTTCCCAAAACATCAGGTCAAGTGGGAGCCATTACTAACTAATAGACACCTCCTTTAGGGAATCTGAGGGTACTGCAGGACACAACTTTTTGATCATAATTACTTATCCAAATGATATTGCATCTTGTGATTTTCATTCTTGTGTTCCAGTGTATCTGTTGCTGCTTATGAAACAGTGTTTTATGGTCATTTGTATGGTATATTGCTTCCAATAAAAGACATTTTTAAATGAAAATTTCATTCGGACCAGCTACTTGAATGGCATACCAGACATATTAAAAAAGGTTTTTTTGTGGCTAGAACATGCGCAGTACAATATTTTTTATTTTTCGGAACATCCGGCAAATTTTCTCATCACTACAATGAAAAGTGATTGTTGATTTGACCTCACTTATTAGAGAATCAAATGTTTTCTAAAATAAAAATTGTTGAACAAAGTCCTTTTAATGCAAGGTCAACATAAGTTGTTGTTCTTAAATGTCATTAACTATATACATCAAGGTCTGTTTTCATGTCACAGTTGTTCAAGTTGGAGGAGTTGAGGAAAGAAAGACTAGAAGACCTGGCAACACTTATCCAGAAAATTTATAGAGGATGGAAGTGTCGCACACAGTTTCTTCTGATGAAGAAGAGTCAGATAGTGGTGGCAGCATGGGTCAGGCGTTATCTTGTAAGTTAATGTTTTATTTTCTGATGTAACTACCTCTGGAATTCGTTTCTTCATAAGCTGCAGATTTCTATTTAAAAACTTAATTTATAGTTTTTAGTCAAGCTTGTATTTAAGTTATGGCTTTCACCCATAAAGTATTAGTTAAAAGGTTATACTTTATTAGAATCACTGTACCTATTGCATAGTTCTCCTTGCAGCTTCTGCTTCTGTTCTTGTCTGTGTTTCTAAACATTCTTGGCTGAAACCAGTTTGAGCAAATTCTGACAGGCAAAGATTACATAATCAACATAGCCTATGTATTATATTAAGTTTATCTCTAGCCAGAACTTTTTTTTTTTTTTTAGTATTGGAAAGAGTTTTCAGGGATTAGAATCCTATGACCAGTTTTCATTGATGTTAGTGTCCCCTGCTGGGAGTCTTATTAGCTATTCAAACAATTGGCAAATTTGCTAGTTTACTCACAACTGAAAAAAACTGTTTGGGAGGACTGTATAATGTCTTTCCTGAAATTCTCTAATGTTAAAGACAATGTTTTCTGTATCCTAGTCATTAAACCTTATAGTTCATTTGTAACTCCTAATGAAATTATTTTTTGTGATGCTTATTGTTTTCTGATCTATCATCATCTTTCCTCAACACAGCAACAGAACAAATACAAGAAAATTAAAAGTGCTACCATTGTGATGCAGTCCTATACCAGAGGATGGAAGGTATACCAGTGGACTTTGGCTATTTTAAGGGGCTTACTTGTAAAGAATATGCAAAATGCAGTGGTTGCTAATGTCATGGCAGTGTGGTGAAGGGGTGCCTTTCTTGTATGATCACCAGACTTAGGGAGCAGAAGACCTCTAAGAAGGTCAAGTGACCACAAATTGTAAGTAAATTTAAATAAGAAAGGAATCCAGAAAAAAAAAAAATTTGTATGTGATGCTATATTGACTGGATGACTTCCTAAAATTTGCTTTAAAGTGCCTGGGATAATAGTGATTATTAGTTCTTTATTTATGCATATGTTATGTATATATGCTGGATCTTTATAGTTAGGAGCATGGCCTAAAATACAAAAATGATATAAATAAAATTCCCTTTGGGATCAGACTTTAAATTCCATAAAACCAGTGGATCGATGCCTTTGAAGCAAGGTTGCCTAGTTATTTATGACAAAAAAGCACAATTTAAATAGTAGAGTTAATTTCTGATGTTTTGTCACAAATAAAGGCTTCAGAGGTAAAAATGTGAAAGTTTAGATAAACATATATTTTTCTTTATAAATGTTATGGCTCTGCAAAAATGATATGACGTTGTTCAACGGTTAGCATCTTCTTAAATTCTTACAATACATGGTCTAAGTATAGTATGGTAGAATAAAAGAGAATCTGGCTTCTTGCTATATGTAATAGGAACATTGATTTCTTCAGATAACACTCAATGTGATTATATGAATTGCACTGATTGCAAGGATAATGTATATCGTTCTTCGGTCTAAGAGAAAATAAGATGGTATGATATGAATCTGGTACATAACATTCTTAAATTCTTCTACGATTGGCAACTTGTTGCAGTATAGTAAAAACGTCTCGGTATTGTAAATATTTCTTTTTATATACAAATAGATTTGAAAGTGTAAAAATGGAGACTTCGGAAATAAACACTGTTTTGTAGTCTTTAATTGAGATGATAAATTTAACACGAAAAAACAGTATTTATTGATCCGTTGGAACGAAGTTTCCGTAGCTAGGTGACCAAAATACCTTAAATTTC
>BLSH010045070.1:880210-907102 GCA_018402905.1 Glandirana rugosa | reverse complement strand
CTTATATGTAAACGGGGCCTTAAACAGAATGTGTAAGGGTTGGTACCATTGCCATTTACTTATAGCTGTGCCCAGATTGGGGCAATATCCTCACTTGGGCCCTAGAAATCCAAACCTAAGAGGTTCCAACAGTAAGTTTTTTTTTTTTTTTTTTCTGGAGTTCTTTAATTGTTTTATCAGAAGTTGTGGGGACTGAATAATCTTTTCATTTTCAATCTATTGTGCATATTAATACACAAAAAAAGGCTTTATTATGTGATGACAACAGACATTTTCTTGCACTTTACCAGGAGTGGTAATATATTTCTGAAGGTAAGTAGGCTTCATGTAGTGGTGTTTTCTGCATGGTGAGTGCACCTGGAACCATTCATAGTTTTCTGGTGACTGCATGCTTTGTACACTAGTATGCATAGTACAGAATGTGGGAACACAAAACACATCATGAATGAGTCTTGGCTTATGTTCCATAATAAAGGGCACCATTTACTAAGTACAAAGAAATTAGATGAGGTCATGATATAGTCAACCAGTGTGTTTGAATACCAAATGCATTTTAACATCTTACAACTGAGTTTTTGATAATAGAACAAAATATTTAAAAGATTTGTAGCTTGTGCCTGCATAGTTTTCGGCAACTATGCTTACTTTGGTTTATTTAAAAAGAAAATGTGAGGGTCAGTTCTGATGTGCAATATAACTTTGAACAACCATCAGAATTCTGTTTAGAGCAATTAAAAACAAAAGATGTATGTTGATTGGTCGTTAGGAGTGTTGAGGATTTGCACATTGTGCCCTGTCTTTTTCAATAAACTTGAGTATGTTTTCCTAGGACAAAATTACAGTTATTTACAACTGCAATTCTAGGAGCTGTGTTGTGAGGGCAAAAAACGCAAATACTGAAATGGTTTATGAAGATGTATACATATTTTTATAGAATTGACATACTAGATATTTTACTGAAAAAAAAATATAAAATAATTTAAATTAAAGATTACCCTTTTGGCTGAATTGCAGCTTCATGAATGCTTGTTTCATCCATTCTTCCAACATCTACCACATCAATTCTCTTAGCCTAATGGGTGGAATTAGGTTGTGGTATTTAAGGACAAATTTCCATCATTTAGGAAATATGGGTGATGCTCAAAATTCTTTTATGAAGTTGGCGGATAAATATAGGGCCTGTAGAAACACAAAAGTTTGATTTGTAGAAATTCTACCAGAGCTGCGTGCTTCACTAGACAAACAGCAGGAATTTAGGAAGTTGTAAGTGGCTAAATACATTTTTTTTTGCTGGATAGAAAGTTTTGGGAGAGCTGGGCTACATTTTCAGGAATCCAGACTCCACAGGAATGAACAACTGCATCTTATCAGGGAGTATAGCCATGCTAGGATAAAGGGTGGTTAAAATATTGCTTATTATTATTATTACTATTATTATACAGGGTTTAGATAGCGGCAACAGTTTGCGCAGCACTTTACAACATGAGGGCAGACAGTACAATTCAATACATGAGGAATTGGAGGGCCCTGCTTGTTTAGAGCTTACAATCTAGAAGGTTATGATTTTAAACTAGTATCTGGGGAGAGGGAGGAATAGAAAAAGCTGACAACAGGAAGGAAAAGAGAAATGGAAAGGATAAATGGGACATTTGATGGAGTTTTGCAAAACTAGTAAACATGGGTTTAAAATGACATGCATTTAAACAAATAAAATTACATAATCTTCTGGGGGTGGGGTCATCATACTGAAGGAACATAATATATATAGCAAGGAAACCAAGATGCACAGGGAGGAACCTAGAGGTCTCACTTAGATTAATTTAGGCTTGTTTAGTGTATTAGAATAAAGAAACAATTATAGCCTTATAAATGGATTCTTTACAGCATGGGTGGTTACGCTGTGAGATGGTCAACCACATGAGGTGATGACCAAATCAATCACTGAATTAGGCTACTTTCACACTGGAGCGGTACCCGCGGCCACGGTAAACCTCTGCTAGTTTTAGCGGAGTTTTACCAGTGATAGGGCTCCGCTATGCGGGTGGGAGCACCGCGCTTTTAACCCCCCACAAGGGGTTAAAAGTGCCGGCGCTCAGCGCTACCAAGGCGGTGTGCAGCCGCTTCGGCAGCGCTTACCATTCATTTCAATGACAGGGGCCCCAAAGATGCTGCTTGCAGGACTTTTTGTAACGTCCTGCTAACGCACTGCCCCAGTGTGAAAGCACTCAGGGCTTTAACATTGGGGTGGATTGGGGGGGGGGACTTTTGAGGCGCTTTACAGACTATTTTTAGCTAAATAGCGTCTGTAAAACGCCTCAGTGTGAAAGCAGCCTTAAAGAAGGAATGATACAGGAAATGTATCCTCTCCATATCCCCCACCCAGAGGGGTACAATTCAACATATTTGCTCAGTTTTTTTTTTTTTATCCACTTATATTGTATCTTTCAGTATTGTCAATTAATTAAGGCCTATTCTAATAAACTAGCTAGCTTTAGTATGACATAATCAAGATCAAAGGTCATAAGGACATGCTGAGGGCAGAGAACTAAAAGGGATAGTTTATCCATCCCACTCTGGTACATTTTGAATAATCACCTAGAGCACAACTGCCACCCTGCATGGCTAAGTGTTCAATTCTAGGAGTATCCGGAGTGGGCAAAGTGTAAGTACACAGTACGCTAATCGTCTAATAAAAATGCACAGACTGTGGACAGACCCCCAGACAGGGACTTAGGACCCCGCAGGATGGCAATGCCACAAAAGGTAAAGGTCTTTAACACAAGTGTGTGTTGCTGATTATTAAAAGGATGGTGTGTGGGAAGCCAGTTGCAGTTAATAGAAATTGGGCACAAAGAACGACATTTTAATATGTGTTTTACAGGGAAACACAAATAAATGTGATTTACCTTTACAGATCAAACTATGCTATTTAATAACCTATTATTCACAAATAATGCACATCACAGTATATTTTTATAACTTTATTTAGCGTTCATGCCTTTTTGCTTCTTGGTACTTTGTATCAATGGTGCCAACAGATTTTTTTATGCATGTTGGTCCTAAACCAACAAACATGGGTTTTGTAATGAGTTTTCTCCAGCATCTGTCTGAAACTCTATTTGGAGACATTCTCTACTAGTGATTTTGCTTCTTGCCTTCTTGCCTCTGGCTATGTTTCCATTCAATATCTAAACATTTTAGGCTCGGAGGGAATTAAAACGCTTGAAGGAGGAGGCTAGGCGTAAGCATGCAGTTGCAGTCATTTGGGCTTTCTGGCTTGGACTAAAGGTACTGTTTCTATCACATTGAAATCAGTTCATTGCTAACCATGGTCTCTGCTGATTTTTTCCTTTTCTGTCTTTTAACTGGTTGCTGCTTCTTTCTTTCAGTCATTTAGATCAGTCTAAAAAGTGTGAACCATTTATTTTGTAATTGTTCATATGTTTTCTAAAGCTTTGAGACACATTGTTTCTTGTTTTATTCACAATTTTTATGCATATTTGTTTTGCAAAACATTTGGGAGTTGCGTGGCAAAACATCTCCACGTCATTGAGCCCACATTCACATTGGGCCGATTTGGCATGCAAATTCACATGCCAAATCAGATCCTATTGCCAGCAATGGCACTGTCGGAATTGGTGCGATGCCAACTTTGCGACTTCAGGGTGATTTGAATAGACATCTGTGCATGAACCCGCACATATATCTGTCAAATTACCCCCAAAGTCGAAGTGAAATGCCGGTTTGAAACCGGCCCCTAGTGTGAACGTGGGCTAAATAAGCATTTAGAGATGAGCAGAAAGGTTTACCTACATGGTAGGTAACCTGCAAAATCTGGCACTGCAATCTATTTCACCTAATTATGATCGATGAATGATTTGCAACTATCATCCAAAATTCACAGCATTTTTATTTCAAAATGTGTTACTTGATAAATGTTTTATGAATCTTAGTTGAAAACATTGCTAAACAGACCCAAATTTATGTAATTTCATGATGCATCAGCCATTGAACTAAAAACTAGGGAATCATCCTTCCATGAGTTGGTTGATGAGAACCCTTTTACCAATATTCTTAAAGTTGCTCCTGATTGTGCACTCCAAACCTAATTGATACTCTTTCCTGTGCTTTCCCACTACTTTGTTCATATGTTGGAGCCCTTGATAATACCTAGTACTTCTGAGCATGTGACTTTCTGCCCTTACTGAATGCAGTGCTCTGGCTTAAATGGTCAATTCCCAGGCCCAACAATGTCACAGGGAGAGATGGGAGATGATTATTAGACCCAGCACTTCTACAAGGGAACAGAATTGTAGGGGACCATCGGCAAATTGAACATCAGTGGGTGGGAGGTGTCATATTAGGAGAATCTGTCACTTTACACTAAAGTGATAGATTCTGATTAAGGTCATAGGGAAAATTGATTTGCCCGCAGAATAGGGCAGCTATTGCATAAAAGATTTCTGTATATAGCAATCAATCATAATGTCCTTTTATTAATTGTATTGTTTTGGATGTCCTTTTATAAATTGCATTGCTTTGGATGGGCCACTCTGGTTGTCCAAATTATGGTTTGCATACAAGGTCCAGATATCAGGTGCAGTATGTCATTTTAGACTTTAGAGTTGAACAATAATTGGGATGTATGTGGTCAACAGCCATCCATTTAGAATAGTAGTCAATTGTTTGGATACAATGGCATGTTTTCAGCAATTATGATAATCTTTCAATAAATTATACTATGTAGTGCATTTTTTTCTGTTCCTAGCTACTGTAAAAACATATCTGCATTGTTCGAAGCTTCAGACAGTATGACTATTTGTGCTAATGAGCAAAAACACTGCTTTTCCATTGCTCAATTTTTGGGAGTAGCAGCATAAGCCATTGCCTTGTGCATTACAGTGGGGGCAAACTGCAGTCAGCCAATAAAAAATACATGGAAGATTCTGAAGTCAATGACAATTTCACTAGGATAGTGTACAGAAAAACAAAGTTTTTTTTTTTCAATAAATTCTTTTAGGCTTAGTCAAGAGTTGAAAGCAAGTATGTTGAATAGCGGGCCCTATTTTTGATGCTTTCATATAAGTATAGTAAAATTACTAAAGTCACTTCTTCCTTTTTTTCAGTTTGCTTTCTAGTACTATGATCTTGTTTCACATATGATATGCTTAGGCAAACATTTCCACATACTAAACATCAGAGCTGTTTAAGCAGTGATCTTGACATAAATGTGTGCTTGCTACTAAACTTTCTACATAACCTGCATTTTTTTCCACAGCAAACACTTATTACTCCTTACAATGTTTACATACCTAAAATTGCACCATACTTACAAATATTTCTGTTAACTATGTAACAGCTGGACAAATCGGATCCTGAATTAATGCTAATAAAAAAAAAAAAATCAGCTCAATTAATTTGGATTTGGTGATGACATTTAACCACTTTAGCCCCGGAAGGATTTCACACTTTAGGACCAGAGCACTTTTTGCGATTCGGCACTGCGTCGCTTTAACTGACAATTGCGCGGTCGTGCGACGTTGTACCCAAACGAAATTTGCATCATTTTTTTCTCACAAATAGAGCTTTCTTTTGGTGGTATTTGATCACTGCTGCATCATTTCTGATCACCGCTATAAACAAAAGAAGAGCGACAATTTTGCAAAAAACCCTCCAAATTTCTTACTTTTTGCTAAAATGCAAATCCCCCAAAAAAATATAAAAAAACATTTTTTTTCAACGGTTTTGGCCAATTTATATTCTTCCTCATATTTGTGATAAAAAAAATCACAATCGGCGTTTATTGATTGGTTTGCGCAAAAGTTGCCGCCTTTACGGATGATGAGAATTAATTTCTGGGGTTTTTATTTATTTTTAATTTTTTACTAGTAATGGCGATCTGCGATTTTTAGCGGTACTGCGGCGCACATGTTTGACCATTTTGACACTTTTTTGGGACCATTGGCATTTATACAGTGATCAGTGCTATAAAAATGCACTGATTACTGTGTAAATACCATTGGCAGTGAAGGGGTTGACCTGCAGGGGGCGCTGTAAGGGTTAACTGTATTCCCTTGGCATGTTCTAACTGTGTGTGGGCTGCCCTGGCTGGGGGAAGGAGGTGATCACGGCTTCCATATAGAGGAAGGCTGTGATCACAGTCCTTCCCCCTCTCACAGAACGGAGATCCGTGTTTACATGCACGGATCTCTGTTCTTTCACTGCGGGGGGGTGGGGGCATCGTGGGTAGCCGGCAGAGATCGAGTCCGCCCTACCCGCTCCCTGGCCCCTCCCCAGACACTCGCTCACAGTGCGCGATCTGGCAGCCACCGTCATATGACGGCGATTTGCCTAATAGAGCCATCTTGTCGCCGTCAAGCTTTTTTTGGCCATACTTCTCTTTTGAGTCACAGGAGTGCACTTATTTCTGCACTCCTGTGACCCAGATTCAGCTTATGGCGAGCTAAAGTCCACTGCTAGCGGATGTCAGGGCCAGTCCACTCTCTCCCACTCCCTCCACAGCCTGGCGCTGCAGTGAGTGCTGGAGGGGCAGAAGAGAGAGTTGGTAACAGTCACCGCTCTCTGCTCAGTGTCGACCGAAACTGAGCGGTCAGCAGTCATGGGATCGTCCAATTCTTGGTCTAAGAGCCAGTTGGATTCATGTTGCAGCCATCTAGGTGAATGCAAATATTTATTTTTTTTACGATCATGCATTTCTCCTTTAAGCCTGGTGTGAGTTTATGGATTACAGACTCAACTTCTGTGCGACATTAGTTTAAAACAGTTATATATTATTTCAGCACACCATTTAGGAAACAGACTATGGATTACAAATTCAGCAAGATTACAACAATCAGACTCTGAGAAACTGCATACATATCCCAGGACCTAAACTAAGTTTGTAGACTAGAAGACTTCAGTCTGAAAAAGTTCAGTCATCTTTATCTATGCTACAAATCCACACGTATTTAATTATAAGTCTAATAGTGCTTGAGGTGATTGTAGCCGTATTAGTGCAATTGCGACAGAGCACTGTCCGTGATACTTTTTTATTTGCACTAACATACAATTTTTTAGGACAAGTTTTCGGGGTGTGTCCCCTTCTTCAAGGCCCAAGCAGTACTGATTCACAAAGGTTTTAGCAGAATGTTAAAAAAAAAAAAAATCTCTGAGGGAAAGGGAAAGGAAAAACAAACAAACGCACACAAACCAATGTATATGGTGATGGTAATAAAGCTAGCAGCAGAGTCACTGAGCTAAGACAGAGGGAGAGCTGTAGACTGGGGGAGGGGGGTGTGACAGTCACAGAGGGGGTCGAAAAACTGTAGTGTAATGGGTAAGGAAACCTATATCTAAATTTAAGTAAGTAGTATTTGCCAGTTTCCTCTGGCCCGCTTGTATATATTTGTCTGTATCCATCACACGACTGCTATGGGAAGTAAAATGGCACCCCAATATGCAAATGTATTTATGTCTGACCTGGAGGACAAATTCCTGAACTTCACACTTCGATATACAGAAAACCAACTGACCGATTCAGCTATCTCCATAGTTCTAGTTTTCACCCCCAAAACACTAAACGGGCCATCATACACAGCCAGGCCATCAGATACCACCAAATATGTTCAGACCCAGAGGACAGAGACAAACCTCTCAGAACACTGGCAGACTCCTTCCATACGAAAGGGTACAAAGACAAAACCATCAACAGCATAAACACGACCTTGAAAACTCGAAGAGAAAATCTCCTCCAATACAAAGAGAAAAAAAACGAATAACCGTGTACCTCTAGTCACTACATACAACCCAGCACTAGAAGGGATAAAAAAGATTATCAAAGATTTATAACCCATTATTACAGAAGATGAAACTCTGAAAGAAATATTCCAACAACCCCCAATATTGGCTTTCAAACAACCACCCAACCTCAGACATAAACTAATCGGCAGGAAACTTCACTCTGATTATGAAGTCACAAATAATGGAAAAAAACGCTGCAAAATGTGCAACCAGATCAATCAATCTAGAAGTGTTACACACAAATGAAACCTTCAATATCATGGGATCATACAGCTGTACCTCTAGTAATGTTGTATACCTCATTCTATGCAAAAGGTGCAGCAAAGGATCTTCTATTGGGGAAACAGGACAGAAGTTGCAAACAAGGATGAATTTACACAGACATTCCATCAAGGAACATAAAAAAGACAGTTTCTGCACACCTATGGGGCATCACTTCTCACAACCGGACCACAATATTGAAGACCTCAATGTCTTAGTTCTTAAACGGAATCTCAGAACTATCCAGGAAAGGAAAATATTTGAGCTAAGAATACTTCTTTTTGACACAAAAAATAATGGCCTAAGTTTAGATATAGGTCTCCTTACCCATTAGTTTTATGACTCCCTCTGTGACTGCCATCACCATATACATTGGTTTGTGTGTGTGTGTGTGTGTTTTTGTTTTTTAACATTCTGCTAAAACTTTTGTGAATCAGTACTGCTTGGACCTTGAAGAAGGGGGACGCACCCCGAAAGCTTGTCCTGAAAAATTGTATGTTAGTGCAAATAAAAAATGTATCATGGACAGTACTCAATTTTCTAAGTCCAATAGTTAAACACTTAAATCCTAAACATAGTATTATTCATTTTTCAATTACATTTTACAGTGTATCTGTTTAGTGATGTCCATGGCATTGTTTGTCATCTGTCTTTCCATTAGTGATGATTGAATCAGGAGAATCACTGATATGCTTAGTTTTAATTGCCTAAATATTTGCATGCTGATTTGTCTGATCTATAGAGAATTGCACAATTGTATCTAAATTTGATAAATCTGCATGCAGAAAGTTTGGAGTTTAAGTTATACCCGTTATTGGTTAACCGAAGTTATTGGAGATGCAAGCTTTCTGGATAACTCAGATCCCTTCTGCAGGCATTATACTGAAAAATGTTATGAGCAAAAGTTGCGTCCTTAATAACTCAAGTTGGTAAATGAAGTGTATCACTTAAACTTCAAACGTTTTGCATTAATTGATGGCTAACACGGTACAATACTCTAATGCATGGGTGCTCAACCTGTGGCCCTCCAGCTGTTGCAGAACTACAAGTCCCATGAGGCATGGCAAGGCTGACAGTTACAAGCATGAATCCTGAAGGCAGAGGCATGATGGGACTTGTAGTTCCACAGCAGCTGGAGGCCCACAGGTTGAGCATCCATGCTCTAATAAATCTGCATATAACTATTTGGGTGGATTGGGACATTTGCAGTTCATTGATTCAACATATTTATGAATCGACTCACTCATTGCTGCTCTCCACAATCTTATTGTAAATTGCAGCAAGCCTAATTGTGTTTCTTTGTCATTTTTTTCTATTTCCAGTTAAACGTGGACTTTGGTTGTCAATGTATGTGTATCTATTACATAATCATCACAATAATTCCATTAACAGAATTTTACCGATATATGTTTAGGTACGTAGAGAGTACAGAAAGTTTTTCCGTGCAAATGCTGGAAAGAAGATTTATGACTTCACAATACAGAGAATAGTAAGTGAATTATGTTTGGCATTGCCTTATTTCATTTTAATCCATATATTTGATAAAAATTATCTCTATGCTAATATGAAAAATGTAGTCATGTATGTATTAAAAAGGATTCAAATAAAAGAGAAGGGTTTTTTTTCTTAAGAATCATACTTAACTAGGTGGTCGCAGCATCGGTCCTCCGCCACTCGATTACTTGGTTCTTAGAGCTCTGTGAGTAGAGAGCTGGTGACTGTCAATCACCACTGTCTGCTCTGCCCCCCCCCCCCACGAGCAATGGGCTGTGGAGGGGGCAGGAGCAGCTGGCTCAGGCTCTCAGCAGCTTGCTGAGAGCCTGAGCCAGGTGCTGGTCCAGGGTTGTGGGCGGATCTCAACCATATTGTCACAATCTTTCCCCAGCCTGGATCACCTCTGTGATGTCAGCCAACAGTGGGCTTCAGCCTGGCTGCTGAAAACAGGTCACAGTGCAGAACGAACTGCACTCCTGTGATTCACAGGAGAAGTACAGCCAAACGAGCTTTGGCTGTACTTCTCCTTTAATTTACACCAACAAATAAACTATATGTTGTACAGCAGGACTGAGATGCCAGGATCCCGAGCCAATCCAACTTTAATACATTGCAAGTGTGGCAACAGGGAGAAATGTTCACAGGAGGAGGGCATGGCAAACAGTGAGATGGCTCGTCAGTGTGCTGCTACATCTTTGTCCAGCAGCAGGGTGGTGTATGTTATTGACCAAGCTGCATTTCTGCAGTATAGTTCCAGAACCTACAGTAAGTGTGCTTTCTGATGTGTGAATAATTTTGCTTTCAGTTGTATTCAAGGTGCTTTCAGGTGTACCCAAAATTCTCTATAGGCAACACTTTCAAAGCCTTTCCAGGTTATCAGTTTAGAGTTAACTGAATTATGTCCATAGAATTATTGTTCTCACTCTGACGTTTGCCAAGATACTTCATGTGTTTGGCACAATTGATGTTTACATACATGTGCTCGCTTTATGCTGTGCTTTTTATATAGGGTGTGTATTGGGTTGACATGGGTGCTATGGGGCAAGTTCTAAAATATACCACATATTTTAGGGGGGGGGTGTGATCCTGGAGTTGAGGTTTAATTGTTTGTGAACTTAAGATTTAACTGCTCTTGAAAGTTGCACTATTGTTTTTAGTGCTCAGCTGATGTTTATGAGATAGAATATCACTTAGAGGAGTTATGCCTTGGTGAAAATAAATTAAAAGTCAGCAGCTACAAGTACTGTAGCTGCTGACTTTTACTATATGGACACTTACCTTTCCAGGGAGCCCGCGATGTCGGCACCCCAGCCGATCTTCGGATCAACTGTCGGGTGCAGCCGTCGCCATTCCAGGTAAGGGAACCCAGCAGTTTGAAAAAGAAAGGGTTGGGACTTTGGAGGAAATGTGTATGATGATACTTCAAACATAGATCAAAATAATATGGATGTGTTTATTCACTGAAACACACAATAATGACATGCAACAGTGGATGCATAAAAATATGATAAACACATAACAGCACATTATGGCCATATACATATGGGTGCCAGTTTATAACATTCATAAAATGATCCTCCATGGAATGGAATCCTAAAAGTGAACATACTGCATCTAATATTGTAGAATCACAAGCAAACCTTCAGCGCTGATCTCTCTAACACTTTAGGACTAAATAGGCAGCTTAACACTCAACAGGCAAAATTCATAAAAGCCTTAAGCACATAAATTGATAAACAATGTGAAGCGCCTTTGATACAGATCATAAACAGTATAGGTAATTTTTCCTGTAGTAAAGTCCATAAATGATCAAATAGACAAATGAGGAACCGCTACGCTGCAAAATTAATTTCTGTCATTTCATGACCCCACAGTCAGCTTCCAATAGTGATGGCCTCTCACCTTATCTATTCAACCTCATGGAGGTCACAAATCTATGGCTATCAAATTTGTTTTAAATATTACATTTTATGGAAATTCTATGATAATGTAAGGGTTGGTATAGTGACTAATAAGTCATGGTTATCCAGCCATGTAAATTATTGACCACGATCTAGATGATCCTCCGATTGTTGTTAATGGTTGCTAGGGAATGCTTATAAGAAAGGGCGCACTACAGGGCTCTGTAACCGCTGACGAAGTTCCGTCTCGGAACGTAACATGTACGGGGGGAGGAGCCGGTAGTGACGTCATCTGCGGCCATCTTTGGAGACTGGGACGCCAGTCTAGCTGTCTGCACAAAAGCACCTTTGCTAGCACCTGGATCTAGGTGCATTTTCATGCGAGTGGAATGCTTTTAATTTCTATATGAATAAACATGTATGCACAGAGAGCATTAGATCTGTTGTTCTTTGTATTTTACACGGCCATACTTTGGAGAGCTAGCAGTCTGGACATCGGAAGATCATTGATAGGAGATAAGCTTTGTGACCTCTTGGAGGTCGAGTGGTTGAGGTGAGAGGCCATTTCTATTGGTGGCAGGCTGCACTTTCACCATTAGGATTGAATAGCATGTGTCTCTAGATCTCACAGTGGTTGTCATCTGCATCCTGTTTAAATAAATTGGATATAAATGAGTAAAGATTTGTGACCTCCATGGGGTCGAATAGATAAGGTGAGAGGCCATCACTATTGGAAGCTGACTGTGGAGTCATGAAATGACAGAAATTCATTTTGCAGTGCAGCGGTTCCTCATTTGTCTATTTGATCATTTATGGACTTTACTACAGGAAAAATTACCTATACTGTTTATGATCTGTATTAAAGGCACTTCACATTGCTTATCAATTTATATGCATCTAATATTGGGCCGACGCGTTTCATGGCAATGATGCCACTCTTCAGGGGCACATAGGTAGTAAAATGGTATCTGCAAAGAGGCATGGGCATATCACAAAAAATTCTACTAACGCAACCCAACTAAGGGAAGCTATAGCATTGGATGGAGGTTAAAAATCCTCAGCTACTTACATAGGCAGCATATAGAGATATGTAGGTTGGCACAATTGTCTGCGCCGGGAGCTGAGGTTGAGTCCGTGATAAGATGGAGGTCGGATGGTGATTGTGACCAACAGAAGGATAAGTGCTCCAATCTAGGTAAAATAATAAAGTATAGTGAAACCTAAGTGGACTAGAATGAAAAAGATCCCCGCACCAAGTGAAGTGACAGAGTGAAAAGACGGCATGCGTATGACTCAGAAGTGAGAGAAAGTAGGTGAGTGCTGCAGATGGTGCACAGTTATATAGCGAGGAGACTTACAACAGATGAGAAATGTGTGTGTTTCCGGCATCAGCGACAAAACCCATCCAGCATCACGCCAGCTGACATGATGGGGAGGTGCCTGGGTCAGAGCGGCAACTGACGCTCATTTGAGTCCAGGCATGCCACCCCATTAGTTAGCCATGAGGGACTAAGGACACCCCAGCATGACATCGCCACAAGGACACTGAGTGTACCGAGTGGCTGCATGGCACAGATTCGCAGTGGGGCAGACCCACCCACAAAATATAGAATAGTAGTGATATGCTCCAATTGTGCCTGATTGCTAACAACCACCAGGTGGGATCCCTCATGGATGTGATAGAGCAATCTGGAAGAAGTCATTGCCTAAACATAGGTCATTAACACAACCTCCATCCCTATATTGGAACCAAAAAAGAGGGGGAAGAGTATCGGGACTTTGAATGAAATACATGTTGTCATGTATCTCCATCCCTGTATTTCATCATGAAAAAGAAAGGGTTGGGACTTTGAATGAGGTGTGTATGATGAGACTTCAAACATAAATCAAAATAATATGTATGTGTTTATTCACTGAAACACACAATAATGACATGCAACAGTGGATACATAAAAATATGATAAACACATAACAGCACATTATGAAGAATTATTAGAATTTTTTGTGATATGCCTTAGATTTTTTGCAGATACTATTTTACTACGGATCTGCCCCTGAAGAGTGGCATCATTGCCATGAAACGCTCCAGGCCTATATTAGATGCAATATGTTCACTTTTAGGACCAAACTTGTGTTTTAAGGTTCCATTCCATGGAGGATCATTTTATGAACAATGTTATAAGCTGACACCCATATGTATATGGTCATAATGTGCTGTTATGTGTTAATCATATTTTTATGTATCCACTGTTCCATGTCATTATTGTGTGTTTCAGCGAATAAACACATCCATATTATTTTAATTTATGTTTGAAGCCTCATCATACACATTTCCTCCAAAGTCCCAACCCTTTCTTTTTTATGTTGAAATACAGGGATGGAGATATAGGGAACCCAGCAGTTAATCCTTTCAGCTTCACGGACGGTTCCCTACTGCGCATGAAGCACCCTGTGCTTTCTGACTGGCCTGGCGGTGGAGGGAGGAGGGGGGCTGAACTTCCGGGAGATCGGGCCTCGGCCCAGTCTCCCGGAAGGGGACCTGTCAAAAACAGGTCCCCGTTCCCTTTGAAAGGTGCCAAATATGACACTGGAGGGGGAGGAAGTAATTATACAGAAGTTCCACTTTAATAAGTATTTTTACACAAGATCTTTTGCACAAAGAACTATAGTTAAACTGACCCATTAAGCCTCACTCCAGCCATTTTAAGAGAAAAACTTGGTGGAAAGGTTTGAATCACTACCTGAGTTCTCTTATCTGTCCCTATCTGTGTTCCACTAGGGAGATCATTTCCTTATATCTGGTGTTATAGCCAGGACAGAAAGGGGCTCAGTAATAGCTTTTTTTTTGTATAGGGATGGATAAGAATCCCTTTCACGTTTTCATGATTGTCTGTCTCATATGGGGATATTCTACTCAATTGCCGTGTGCTCTCTTGAACAGAAAGTAATGAACAGTCCCCCCCAATGGGGGGGACAGGAATTAAAGAAAATAAAAATGGACAGAATTCCCTAGTCTACCCAGAGCACAAAGAAAACCTTAACTGTATACTGTTAAAATGATGAAAATCTCAGGATGGCTTGGAAAAATATAGTCCGCCAGTAGGGATGGGCTGAATACCCCCCCCCCCCCGGTTCAATTCGCACCAAAACACCGCAAACAGGCAAAAAGTTCTGGCAAACATGCGAACACTATTAAAGTCTATGGGACACGAACATGAAGAATAAAAAGTGCTCATTTTAACGGTTTATATGCAAGTTATTGCAATAAAACTTGTATGTGGGTCTGGGTACTGCCCTAGGGGACATGTATTAATGCAAAAAAAAATGTTTTGAAAATAATTGTTTTTTTTCAGGAACTGTGATTTTAATAATGCTTAAAGTGAAACAATAAAAATGAAATATTCCTTTAAATATCATGCTTTAGTCTGCCTGTAAAGTGGCGCTTCTGTAAAGAGGCACATCTTGCTCACAGTTGCAATGTATTGCAGGCTCCCGGCAATATAAGATAAAACATAAATTTAAAAAAAAGGCATGTGTTTTAGCCCCCCCCCCCCTCCCCAGTCCATACCAGGCCCTTCTGGGTTTTAAGGGGAACTCCACGCCAAAATGTAAATAAAAATTGACGTGGGGGTCCCAAAATCCATACCAGACCCTTATCCGAGCATGCAGCCTGGCAAGGCAGGATAGGGGGGACAAGTGAGCCCCCCCCCCGAACCATACCAGGCCACATCCCCTCAACATGGGGGGATGGGTGCTTTGCCCCCCTCCACCCCAAAGCACCTGGTCCCCATGTTGATGGGGATAAGGGCCTCTTCCTAACCACTCTGAGCTGTTGTTGTCGGGGTCTGCGGGTGGGGGGCTTATCAGAATCTGGAAGCCCCCTTTAATAAGGGGGCCCCGGATCCCGCCCCCTCCATGTGAATGGGTATCCATACCCATTTACCAAAAGGTGTCAAAAATGTAAAACCCCCCAGGAGACCGTTTTTGATAATTCCTTTATTAAGAAAAAAAAGTGTCCCGCGATGTACATCCACCGTGAATCACAGCGCCGACGGGCCAAAAAAAAAAAAAATGAAAACCGCATCCGCCTCTTTCAGAGACGACTCGCCGAATGGGCTGTCTTTGTTTTGACAGCTCTTGTATAGGCACCTGGTGACATAAATAGGTGACCTCGCCCCCTCTGACGTCACATGACATCAGAAGGGGACAGGGTCACTCTGAAGATTTGAAAAAAAGAAAAAAGAATTGTTGCTCTACATAAAGATGGCCTAGGCTATAAGAAGATTGCCAAGACCCTGAAATTGAGCTGCAGCATGGTGGCTAAGACCATACAGTAGTTTAACAGGACGGGTTCCACTCAGAACAGGCATCACCATGGTCGATATATATATATATATATATATATATATATATATATGCTGCCAAGCTGCATGCCACTAATTAACTTGCCTAATCTAGCTCAACCTCTCTCTGTCTCCAAGTTATTATTACTTTATATAGGGCCGCCGTGTAAGCGTGGTGCGTGGACTTAGCCCCCTAAGCCATGATTGGCCATGGCTCTCAAAGCATATCTCACTGTGATTGGCCAAAGCATGCAGGTCAGGTGCATGCTTTGGCCAATCAGCAGCCGTCAATGCACTGCGATCTCTCAGTGCATTATGGGTCGCTCTGTGGCGGGCGAACTCGCCGTGAGCGCCCCATATTGTTCGTTCTACGAACAAACGAACACCATTGGGACCATCCTTATCCACCAATTTCTTTCCTGCATTTAATGGCATCAACACCAGTATGACTTTCTAGCATACTATTGTGAAATGATATCACAACACGACTAACCATACTTTTTATGTAATCAGTTCTCAGGACTTTAAAGTGGAAACACTCATCCTCTGTATTTACTTGCCCCAAAGCGATATGAGCTCCCTTACAGGCGCATCCATCTTTTCTTGATCTTCCAAGTTTGCCATCTTTGGCCATCTTGATTAGCTCATGCATGTGGGACAATCCTCCCTGCTAGCAATATTTCAATAATAGGCTATACAGTGGGGAAAATAATTATTTGATCCCCTGCAGATTTTTTAAGTTTGCCCATTTACAAAGAAATCAAGGGTCTATAATTATGATCATAGGTGTATTTTAAATGATAGAGACAGAATATCCACCAAAAATCCAGAAAAAAACCTGAAACAAATGTAATAAACAAATGTAATAAATTGAGTTGCAGTTCATAAGTAAAGTAAAATAAGTATTTGATCCCCTGCCAACCAACGATAATTCGGGCTCTCAGACTGGCTACAGTATGTAATCATGTGTTACACAGATTAGTCCTGTCAATTTAAGAAGGTGCTCCTAACGACAAGACATTATGTGTATAAAAGAAACCTGTCCATAGAATCTTTCTTCCATTCAAACCTCAACATCTTGGGCAAGACCAAAGAGCTGTCAAAGGACGTCAGGGACAAGCTTGTAGACCTGCACAAATCTGGAATGGGCTACAAGATCATCGGCAAGAAGCTTGGTGAGAAGGAGACAACTGTTGCAGTGATTATCCACAAATAGAAGAAATACAAAATAACCATCAATCGCCCTTGGTCTGTAGCTCCATGCAAGATTTCGCCTCATGAGATAAGGATGATCATGAGAAAAGTGAGGGAGCAGCTCAGAACTACACGGAAGGAGCTTGTGAATGATCTCAAGGCAGTTGGGACCACAGTCACCAAACAAACCATTGGTAACACAATACGCCTCCATGGATTGAAATCCTGCAGCGCCCACAAGGTTCCCCTCCTCAAAATTCCAGCTGAAGTTTGCAGATAAACATCTAAATGATTCCGTGAATAATTGGGAGAAAGTGCTGTGGTCAGATAAGACCAAAATTAAGCTCTTTGGCATTAGCTTGACTCGCTGTGTTTGGAGGAAGAAAAATGCTGACTATGACCCTAAGAACACCATCCCTACAGTCAAGCACAGAGGTGGTAACATTATGCTTTGGGGCTTTTTCTCTGCTACAGCCCGACTTTGCCCCATTGATGGACCACTTGATGGGGCCATGTATTGTAAAATATAAGATGAGTCTTCTTCCCTTAGCCAGAACACTGAAGATGGGTCGTAGATGGGTCTTCCAGCATGACAATGACCCAATACATACTGCCAAGGCAACAAAGGAGTGGCTCAAGAAGAAGCACATTATGGTCTTGGAGTAGCCTAGCCAGTCTCCAGACCTTAATCCTATAGAAAATGTATGGAGGGAGCTAAAACGTTGAGTTGCCAAGAGACCGCCAAGAAACCTTAACGATTTAGAGAAGATCTGTAAAGAAGAGTGGACCAAAATCCCTCCTGAGATGTGTGCAAACCTGATAACCAACTACAAGAAATGTCTTACCTCTGTGCTTGCCAACAAGTGTTTCTCCGCCAAGTACTAAGTTATGTTTTGCTTGGGGATCTAAAACTTTTTTATTCACTGAACTGCAAATTAATTTTATAACAGCTGAATCATGTTTTTTTTTTTTTTCTGTATTTTTGGTTGATATTCTGTCTTATATCATTTAAAATACACCCATACACCTATGATAAAAATCATAGACCCTTCATTTCATTGTAAGTGGGAAAACTTACAAAATCTGCAGGGGATCAAATAATTGTTTTCCCCACTGTATTTCCACTTTAACACATTAGCCTATTTGATAGGGGACATATTTTCTGTTGTTTAACAGTAAAAAGGCCTTAAAGCTGTATTTTAGATAAAAGATGATTTGTTACCCCTATCCTTCAGAGAACTACGTAAAGGGAATTCCCCTATACCATATGAAACATTGAGGGCCTAATCACACTTGTCAACTTTCATGGAATAGTGAACTATTGGCTTTTAACTCCTGTCAACGCTATCATAGTGGTCTAGCTCCCCGATGTCAACCAATGCTGCCACCAAAGCCATTAGAACATTGTCAAAATCACAATGGCATGTGCCTTTATGGACTGTTTAGGTGGGACTTCAGACAAATATGTTATATTGCACCCAAACGAGTTTAATAGAAATTAGGTAGTATTGTCACTTTTCCTGAAAAATGCAAACCATTCACCCTTTTACATTTGGCTGGGTCTACAGCACCCTTTGAAGATTTTATCTTCACAATTCCAGCAACTCCAGATAATCAAATGTGGGCTGGCATCTATATCCGAAAATAGACGCTAGCTAATTTAAAACAAAATGGTTCCAGCATTTTAGGAGGAAGCAAGAAAAGCTGCACAAAAGGAGTCGGCAGTATGACAAACTGCATGGGAGATTTATTGTAATCAGAGGTTTAAGTAAAGAGAGTGGAAATATATTACTGATATTTTGTAAGCTTCTAGATCCAACTCGAGGCCTGTTATCAATCTTTACAGCTGATAAACTTAATACCCAAGAATATTATGGGAATTAAAGTAATTTTGAATTTATATTATAAATTAATAATCTGTCTATCATTTTTACAGATGCAAAAGTACTTTCTGGAGATGAAGACAAAAGTTCCTTCCGTGTCACCCATAGACAACAATTGGCCAGCAAGGCCTTACCTCTTTTTGGATAGCACGCATAAGGAAATGAAGAGGATTTTCCATCTGTGGAGGGTAAGATTTTTATTCAAGCCATAATCATCTAACTCTAATGTTTCCAGGCTGTTCATGTTAAGAAGATATTAAAAAAAAAAAAAAAAATTCTTTCCAGCATAGGACAGTGGGGTTGCCAGAAGGCTGACTGGTAAAGCCAGTAATGATACACAAGGGAGAAATGATGCTGCTGACTGAAGTTCTTTTACACACGCTGCCAGTACAGGAGGCTTGTAGAGTTGTGCTTATTTGCGCTTTTTTGATTTTTCATACCATGAAGGAAATAGTCAAAACAGATGCCTTTCTTTAACGGCAATAAAAAAATGAGCCTTGGTTTCACTTAATAGTGTACAAAAAGGCAGAACATATGGAAATTAGTTAGTTACTTTTTTATACTGGTACAGAACAGTTATGGGTTATTAAAAGTTTGAGATACTTATATGGCCCTCTGATCTTCCTGCATATTACATCCTTGTTTTTTTCTCAGGGTAAAGGGGTAATAAAGAATTAGTTTTGAGCAGTATTATCAAGAAATCAATTTATTCTGAATGAACTGTTACACGTTTTGGGCTCAAAGCTATATATTTTGTACAATTGGTCTTTTACTGCTTATGTTTAGTAAAGAAAAACAGAATATGCTGAGCAGCATTCTAGCTAAAATTCTGTAATGTTACCTGCACTGTGAACACATTTCAGTTGTCATTTGTTTGCAGCCGTAGTAATCATATACTGCATAGCATCCTAGGCCCTGCCATCCGGGACACATTCCTCAGATTTTTTACCACCCATGATACATCTTTGTAGCTGCAGTCGGGCATAAGATCTTGAAGCCATACTTTTATACCCTTAATTCCTCTTATTTAGTGGGCACTTAGAGCTATCAAGATGCAGTGGGGAGCAGCCTACCCAGCCGCAGACCTTTAGGGCTTGTCTTGTGTTTGTCAATCAGGAGGTGGCAGAGATTATATTTTCCATCTTTGAGTCAGGCCCTTTATCAAAAAAGAGCAGTCTTCTAACACTAGGGAAGGTGAAAAATTATTCTGGCCATAGATAGATTGTAATTTTGATCTATGTGTGGCCATTCCTTGGGTTATAATGTACATTTTTTTTATGTGCTATTTGTTACAGTCACAATCGTTCCCATGTGTGGACAGGTCAGATGGGGGTGGGGTTCTTTACCTTTTGCCCCACCCCGACAGTTTTATGTCAGCTTAGGGTTATCTTTAGCCTGTACATAGTTTTCCACCACTGGGAGTCCACTGAATAGGTTCGGGATATCCCTTGGATGGTGGACAGTAAGTGATTGCTGTCCCTGACTTCAGGGGCAATAACACAATAGACACCAACTTCATGCTGTCAGAGCGCCAGTCTGGTCTCCACAGGCCTGACTGGTTTTAAGGGGGCATTAGAAGTTTCTGTGTTGCTGGTCTGGTGGAACTCTGTGGTTCATTTAGAAATGCCAAATCATAATGTCATCTACATGTCCAGATTGTTTGGGATTTATGGACCTTCGGTAGGTGGTAAAATAATGTTTTAATGAAACCTGGAAGGGGGTCATGATTGAGGGTTGTGTAGATCTGGGAGTCAGACAGTAGTCTGAAAGATTTATCTAAATAATCCCTTCTATTCTAAAGGACTAGACTCCAATGCATGAAGGTAAAAAACTTTAAGTCTTTACAACCACTTTAAAGCAGAGTTCAACCTTATTAAATTTCAGCAACTACAAAAAGTGTAGCTGCTGACTTTTAATAATCGGACACTCGCCTGTCCCAGGCTCCAGCGATGCAGCCGCCCGCAGCATCACTCTTCTCCCCCTCCTCTGTGCGGAGCCGACATCACAAGTGTAGGCGCCCGGCTTTGGCTTTAAAGCCGGGCTCGCACTGCGCATGCGTGAGTCGCAATATAGAGACCATTTTTTGAAACCTATTTTTCAATTACTATCTTTCATTTGGAATTCCAGCCATGTCATCAAAGTTCTTCATAATTATATGTGAGACAACCAATACATGTGGGCTTCCCTTGATGTCAGCTCCCGCACGCTCCCATATATGTCAGTCCCGCACGAAAGAACAAAGTTCTGCCTAGAGCACAATTATTTTACGTTTTTGGACAGGTTTCATCTAAAAACCAGAGGTGCTGCTATGGTTGCCAATTTTGCCAACTGCTACGCCAATATCACCATGGGCTATTGGGAGGAGTTGTTCATTTGGAACAACAACCCTTATGCCAAGTATCTGGTGTTTTATGGGCGAAATATTGATTGTGTTGGTGATTTGGGATGGTAGCAGGGAGGCATTTTCGGCATTTGTGTCAGATTGCAATAGCAATAAGTTGGGGCTGAGCTTTACACATGTAATAGAGTCTACCAGCTTAGTGTTTCTAGACTTGGAGTTAACACATGATGAGCGGGATGTTATTACCAGAAACCATTGCAAATCAACAGGTAGCAACTCGTATTTGCACTGTGAGTTGCCACCACCCATCTTGGAAAAAAAATATACCTAAGGGTCAGTTCTATAAACTCAAGAGGAATTGTACCAAGGTCCAAGATTACATTTCACAAAGCAGTGATCTCTAGGCAAAATTTGAAGAGAAGGGTTATCCTGAGGCTCTCCTACGAGAAGAGTTTAACACCACTTTGGGAGATCAGGGTAATGCCAAGAAAGAAAATTCAAATAGCTCCCATGTGAGATTTATCACTGGTTTTAATGGTGATTATAAATATATCTGCAATATTGTCAAACGACATTGGCATATTTTGTAATCTGACCCAAAATTAGGCCCACACCTGCCAGGGACCCAACAGATAAAATGCAAAAACGCATGTACCCTAGCAAAATAAAGGGACCACATTTCCCTTTACACACAATAAAGGGTGACATTTCTTTCACTCATGGTTAGTGTTTGGCTGAAGCCATCTATTATCAATCAACTGTGTTTACTCTTTTTAAATCATAATGACAACAGAAACTACCCAAATGATCCTGATCAAAAGTTTACATACCCCAGTTCTTAATACCGTGTATTGCCCCCTTTAGCATCAATGACAGCTTGAAGTCTTTTGTGGTATTTGGGGATGAGGCTCTTTATCTTATCAGATGGTAAAACTGCCCATTCCTCTTGGCAAAAAGCAAGCAGTTCCTGGAAATTCCTTGATGAACTGCAAGTTTGAGATCTCCCCAGCGTGGCTCAATGATATTGAGGTCAGGAGACTGAGATGGCCACTCCAAAACCTTCACTTTATTCTGCTGTAGCCAATGACAGGTCGACTTGGCCTTTTGTTTTGGTTCAGTGTCATGTTGGAATATCCAAGTACGTCCCATGCGCTGCTTCCTGGCTGATGAATGTTCCTCCAGTATTTTTTGATAACATACTGCATTCATCTTGCCATCAATATTGACCAAATTCCCTGTGCTGTTGTAGCTCACACATCTCCAAAACATCAGCGATCCACCTCCGTTGTTTCACAGGCCTTGTTTACTCCTCTCCAAATGTAACGTTTTTGGTTGTGGCCAAAAAGCTCAATTTTGGTTTCATCACTCCAAATGACTTTGTGCCAGAAGGTTTGAGGATTGTCTCTGTGCTGTTTGGCATATTGTAAGTGGGATACTTTGTGGTATTTGCATAGTAATGGCTTTCTTCTGGCGACTCAACCATGCAACCCATCTTTCTTCAAGTGCCTCCTTATTGTGTATTTTGAAACAGCCACACCACATGTTTTCAGAGAGTCCTGTATTTCACCTGAAGTTATTTGTGGGTTTTTCTTTGCATGCCAAACAATTTTCCTGGCAGTTGTGGCTGAAAGGTTAGTTGGTCTACCTGACCAACCGTGGTTTGGTTTCAACAGAACCCCTCATTTTCCACTTCTTGATTAGAATTTGAACATTGCTGATTTGGCTTTCTCAATTCCTTGGATATCTTTTTATATCCCTTTCCTGTTTTATACAATTCAACTACCTTTTCCCGCAGATCCTTTGACAACTCTCTTGCTTTCCCCATGACTCAGAATCCAGGAACATCAGTGTAGCACTGGATGAAAGATGCAAGGGTCTGTCAGGAGTCTAGAAACTCATTAGCCTTTTATACACACACACTATTTACAAGCAAACAGATCACAGGTGAGGATGGTTACCTTCAATAGCCATTTAAACCCCTTTGTGTCAACTTGTGTACATGTTATCAGGCCAAAATCACCAGGGTATATAAACTTTTGATCAAGGTTATTTGGGTAGTTTCTGTTGTCCTTCTGATTTAAAAAGAGTAAACACAGTTGAAAATATGGCTACAGCCAAACCTTAACCACTAGTGAAAGAAATGTTTTTGTGTTGTTATTATGCATGATTTATATAGTGCCGACAGTTTGCGCAGCGCTTTACAATTTTAGGGCAGACGGTAGAATTACAATACCATTCAATACAGGAGGAATCAGAGGGCTCTGCTCATTAGAGCTTACAATCTAGAAGGGAGAGTCAAGTGATATGAAAGGGCATTAACTGTGGAGGAAGAGCTGATGAACAAAATAAAAGTGCAGTAGTCAGGGATCGCTTGAAAGTGGATAGATTTGGGGACAGTCTGACAGATTCGGGTAGGGAATTCCAGAGGATGGCAGAAGCTCGGGAGAAGTCCTGGAGGCGAATATGGGAGGAGGTGATGAGGGAGCTGGATAGCAGGAGGTCTTGGGAGGAACGAAGAGGACAATTAGGTTGGTATTTTGAGACTAGGCTAGCGATGTAGCAGGGGGCAGAGTTGTGGCTGACTTTGTAACTTAATTTGTTGGGCGAGTGGCAGTCCAATGAAGGGATTAGCAGAGAGGGGTGGCAGACGCTGAGCGGTTTGTAAGGTGGATGAGTCTGGCAGCAGCATTCGTGATGGACTGAAGGGGGGATAGTCTACTTAAAAGTAGGCCAATGAGGAGGGAGTTGAAGTAGTCAAGGCAAGATATTACCAGGGAGTGAATCCGGAGCTTTGTGGTTTCATTGGTTAGGAAGGGACGTATTTTAGAGATGTTGCGGAGGTTGAGGTGGCAAGCCTTGGAAAGTGATTGGATGTAGGGCCAAAAGGAGAGTTCAGAGTCCAGGATAACGCCAAGCACTCTGACATGTGGGGATGGGTGGATAGTTGTCCCATTGCTCTTGACAGAGAAGTTGGGAAGAGGCACGTGGGGGAGGAAATATTATGAGTTTAGTTTTAGACAAGTTGAGTTTGAGGAAGTGGTGTGACATCCAGGCAGATATGTCTTTTAGTAAGTTAGTGATGTGTGTGTTATCATTCATATTCTCTGAAAAATGGCCAAGAAATCATAAATTCTGCCAGGGTATGTAAAATTATGAGCCCAACTGTATCAGTGTAGGAAGCAGAGATATTTGGCATGTCAATTCTTACATCAGTTTCATACATCACTTTGATGACAGTTTGGGTAACACTTTTAATATTAGGCAGTTTACCTGCTCAACGGAATATGGGGTTTATGTTTTAAAATGCCCTTGTAACTTACTTTATGTAGGAGGAACAATTTGCACCTTGTGGAAAAGGATTGGCGAGCATAGGAGACTGATACTAGAAAGCAAGGATAAAAATAGTATCCCATGTCTGGAATACTGAAGGCCCTTACTGTATTGGCCATCAAATTCATACCAGAAGGTTCCCTTATGACAAATGAGTGTTTTGTGCTGCTTTGCAGAAGGGAAACCTCCTGGATATATACATTGTGTACTTTGGCCCCATATGGCCTTAATGGAGTAATGGAAATCCATACCATTATTTAGCTGCAATAAATCTGTCACGTACCTTGTAGTAGAGCCTGTCTTTTGTAGTAGGAGACCTCTCATACAGCTCTGGCTCTGAACCCACTGGAGTGAGGACAGTGGTATCGAGAGCGCAGCGAGGTAAGAGTGCCTCTGTAATGCAGCAGCAGACTGGATGAATGGATGCTGACTCCGGATGACTTGGTAGAAGACAGCAGCAAGCAGATGAGGCAAATGAAGCAGGTGCAGGTCAGCGACCCTCAGGAGCTGGATGCAGTGGCAGACTGAAGCAGGGTGAGACAAGCTGGGTCAAACACATGCAGGCATACACTGGCAAAGATGGCAGGCAAAGAGTAGTCCGTAACCAGATGAATTCGGCAACAGGTATCAAGCAGGCAAAATCTATAAGCAAGGTCAGGATAGGAGAAAGCAGGATAGTCAGGTCGGGTCACATCAGGTATCAGCAGGTTCAGAGTAACACGGGGTAAAGCTGCAGATCAGACCGCACTGCACTATTGCAGCTGCTGTCCCTTTAAAGGCCAATGGACGCCAAAGTACATTAGCGCATGCTCACGCACGCGCCGATGTTCCATGTTCTACCTAACCCCCAAATCGTTGAATCCTTTCCACTAGTGGAATTGGACACTTTCTTTGCTTCTAATATCCAGGGAGATTGGCTCCCTGCTTACATTTTCCTTTTACTTCACGTCACTGCCCTTCCCCACCATTCTTCTAACTTTTTTTGTCTAATCCCCACTTGTACTCCTAGCTTACTCACTTTCACTTTTATTTTGCATCCTGGTCCAGTCGCCTCTACCCCAAAATTAAAGGAGTCGTTATCTTGATTGCCTGTGCCACCCATGGTCCTTTTTTTCTCAATACACCAGTGAACACGGTCACTTTGTTTTAGTCAAGGAAAAAACTGGCAAGGCTCTTGTGTCCTTTATCAACCCAAGCGCCATCTTTCGCAAGTCATAAAATTTGGAGCTGGTCTGATGGTCCTTGGAGGGCTTTAACTTTGCGTATGACCCCCTTGCTCGATACCTCCTAAGGAGCATCACACCTCACTAAGGCCTAATGTGCCTAATCTAATGGAAGCTTTTTCAACCTCCCCTGAACGATCTCTTTGACAGCTAGAAACCGGCAGTTAAAACGGCCCTTTAGCCGCATTTTATATACTGCGTTTTACCACGTTCGTGTCTAGAAGCATGCTTTTTTTTTTAAATGACAAATGCTTCTAAATAAAACTCTGCTAAATGCATGTTAGGCGTTTAGGCGCATTTACAAGCTGTTACAGGCAGTTGGCATTTCAAATGCCTCTGAACTTCCATCTGAACGCATTTTTTTGCTTACCAAAAAAAGCCTCTAAACTCAACTGCCTGCAAACGACCTTAAACGTGTATGTACTGATAAGATAACATTAGATGAGTTGAGGGGCAGCTGGAAAAAACGCCCGAAATAATCGTCCATTTATAGGCAGCAGTGTGCATGAGGCCTTATACTTACCTTAAAAAAACTCATTGCTAAACCCCATCTGTTTCACTTTGTGAATACCAGGTGGTTCCTACATCTGTTAGACCACAGTTACACTTTTCAGCCCCACATGAAACCTATTCCAGACACAATTATTTTTTTATCCGCCACAAGGACTTACCCAATGTGGTTTCCTCCCCTATTGATTCCATAATTTTCTCAGACCATGCCCTATCCATTTAGCTATCGTTCCTCTTCGGCAGACAGTGCCCATCTGGCGACTCAATGAAAGCCTGCTCCAAGATCAGGAAACTATGCTAGAGGTTACAAGAGGTTTGACCGCTTATTTCAAAGATGACTGTACTCAGGGCTGGCCCAAGACATTGTGCTGCCTGGGTCCAAGAATGAAATGCTGCTCCCCCCCCCCCCAAAAAAAAACAACCCATCCAACAAAAGGCCCCAACATCCATTGTTTTATATTACGAGAATTAAAACTAAAATAACATTTATCATATAGTCAGATTTACATGCAACAGCGGTGGTGGTGGCGGGTTCAGTCAGAGGCGGCGGTGGCCCTCCTTTGGTGTAACCCATTCAGGAACACCGCCTATTTTTTTATTAACACAGACCTT
>BLSH010045070.1:857495-873558 GCA_018402905.1 Glandirana rugosa | reverse complement strand
GAATTTTTTAAACGTCGCCAATGGAGATTTTTATGGTGCATAGTTTGTCGCCATTCCGCGAGCGGACGCAATTTTGAAGCATAACATGTTGGGTATCATTTTACTCGGCGTAACATTATCTTTCACAATGTGGAAAAAAATTGACCTAACTTTACTGTTGTCTTATTTTTTAACTAAAAAAACTGAATTTTTTCAAAAAAAATCGCACTTGTAAGACCGCTGCGCAAATACGGTGTGACATAAAGTTTTGAAATGGCCGCCATTTTATTCTCTAGGGTCTTAGGAAAAAAAAAATATAATGTTTGGGGGTTCTAAGTAATTTTATAGCAAAAAAAACTGTTTTTAACTGAAAACCACCGAACTCCAAAAAGAGGCTCGGTCTTAAAGTGGTTAAGGAAGTATAGCTGACTTCTCCCTGGGGTGCTGGTGGCGGCGCGGTGCGGGTCCTCCTGTGTATTTCCGGGCTGTTGTGTGGGGGCAGCTGAGGGTGGCATTGTGGCGGGTTTTTCAGCCTGTAGGCCTCACAAGTGTCCCGGGGGTGGCGCAATGGCGGCTGAACCGGGGGGTGTCTGCCCCGGAAGTCTCTGCTGAGGCTCAGGCGACGCTGGGACCTGTAGTCCCACTATATAAACTAACTTCAATTCTGGAAGAATTTCTTGCCCGGGTGGAACCGGTCCGTGGTAGGGGGGTGGCGAAGAAGTGTCCACCCCCTCCCCCATCCTCTGAGGAGGATTCGGAGCTGGAAGGGGGCTATGTGGTCACAGGGACCCCCGTGGATCTGTCAGATGTGGAATTGGACCCTTCTGACGGCGAGGAGGAGCAGGGGGCCACTGTAGTGCAGGAAAAGGCATTGGTGGGCTCCCTGGTGGCTGTCGTCTGCGAGACGCTGCGTTTGGGCCAGGATGGGACGTCGCAGGAGGTGGCTTACACCTTTGGGTCCCACAGGCCGGCTCAGGCTCCTAAGGTTTTCCCATATTTTGATCAGTTTGTCTATAAGGAATGGCAGCGTCCTCAGAATTTGTTCGCATTACCAAAACGCTTTTCTGTGCGCTATCCTTTTGAGGATAGCTTGTTGCAAAAGTGGGTGTCCCTCGTGGTAGACATGCCAGTGGCCCGCCTGAACAAGGCTACCACTATCCCTATGGAGGGTTCTCCATCTTTTAAAAATCCAGCTGACAGGTGGACGGAGGCGGTGTCCAAGGCTATGTTCCTGGTGGCGGCGGCGGCCATGCGGCTGGTACTGGCGTCAGCAATGGTGGCGCAGTCGCTCACGGAATGGCGACAGTGTTGGGGGACCTCATGGTTCCTTAGGAGTCGGTGCAGCTGGCTGACCAGCTGGCGCAGGGTCTCAGGTACCTCTGCAACGCGGCCTTGGACGTAGCTCCCATGCTGTCAAAACTGGCAGTTTTTGCGGTCATCATTAGACGGCTGCTGTGGCTGCGGTGCTGGTTGGGTGACCATGTGTCGAAGAAAGGTCTCACAGACCTGCCGTTTCAGGGCGGTCGGCTGTTTGGCGCTTACCTAGATGAGATCATTAAGGATTTCACAGGGGGGAGGAGTACCTTTCTTCCAGAACCCAAGCGGCGGGAGCAACGCCGAAAACAGGGTCCCTCTTTCTCTACCCAGAAGCGTTTTTTTGTGCGCTGCCGCAGGGAACCAGAAGTGTTCCTGGCAGAGCAAGTCCGGAAAGGCGGAGGAGAAGCCCGCCTCCAAATGATGGGTTGCCCCCGTCCGGCGCTCAGGTGGAGGGTCTGCTTCTGGGGTTCGCGGCCCTGTGGACTGCCCGCATCTCGGATCTTTGGGTGCGAGAGGTGGTGTCGTCCGGGTACAGGATAGAGTTCTGTACCCTGCCCCTGGACAGGTTCTTCCCCTCAAATCTGAGACTCCCTCTGGGGCGTCGGCAAGCTCTGTTTGGGGCTGTCCAGGCTCTGTTCGAGCAGAGGGTGATTGTCCCGGACCCTCCTGTGGAACGGCTCCGCGGGTTTTATTCCAACCTCTTTGTGGTTCCAAAGAAGGATGGAGTCAGGCCGGTTCTGGACCTAAAGGCGCTCAATCACTTTGTGGAGTGGGATGGAGTCAATCCGTTCTGTCATGGCCACGCTGCGCCAGGGGGATTTCCTGGCTTCTCTGGACATTAGGGACGCGTACCTCCACGTTCCCATTTGTGTTCGGCATCAGCGTTTCCTGCATTTCACGGTGGGGTACCTCCACTACCTATTTGTGGCTCTCCCCTTCGGCCTAGCCTCCACTCCGCGAGTCTTCACCAAGCTGTTGGCTCCGGTGCTGGCTCTGCTGAGGCAGAGGGGCATTGCTGTGGTGGCATATCTAGACGATCTGCTCCTGAGGGTGGAGTCGGCTCCTGCCCTGGAGGTCAACATCTCTATCACCCTGGCTTCCCTGCGGGACTTCGGCTGGTTGATCAACCTTCAGAAGTCGACGCTGGTCCCATCGCGCCGCCTAGAATATCTGAGTCTGATACTGGACACAGAGCAGGCGAGAGTGTTCATGCCTCCGGCCAAGTTGCTGATGGCGCAAACTGCGATACGGGCTCTGCTGTCCAGGCGGTGGTCTTTATGTTTTTGCATGTGGGTGTTGGGGCTCATGGTGTCGGCCTTTGAGGCGGTACTGTACGCCCAGAGTCACACCCGGCTCCTGCAGCAGGTGATTCTGCTGCAGTGGGACAAATCTCCATTGTCTCTGGATCAGATGATCAGGTTGGATCATCAGACCAGGGGGGCTCTTGCCTGGTGGCTATGGGCCCCGGCATTGAGTCTGGGGAAGTTGTTCCTTCCCCTGGAATGGTCGATTGTCACGACAGACGCCAGCCTAGCGGGCTGGGGAGGAGTTCTGGGGCGGTTGTCTGCCCAGGGCCGATGGTCATCGGAGGAGTGCCGCCTTCCGATCAATGTGCTGGAACTGCGGGTGATAAGGCTCTGCCTCTCCCATTGGTCGGGGAGGTTGCACGGTCAACCAGTTCGGGTGCAGTCAGACAACGCCACGGCGGTGGCGTATGTAAACCATCAGGGTGGAACAAAGAGCTTGGCAGCAGCTGCGGAGGCGGCCCACATTCTGAGGTGGGCAGAGCTCCACGTGCCAGCAATCTCCGCCGTTTACAGTCCGGGCGTAGAAAATTGGCAGGCGGACTTTCTCAGTCGCCAGACTCTGGATCAGGGAGAGTGGTCACCGCATCCAGAAGTGTTCTGTCAGATTTGCCAGAGGTGGAGCACGCCAGACGTGGACCTGGTAGCTTCCCAGTTAAATTGCAAGGTGCGGACCTTTGTGTGCAGAGCAAGGGATCCATTGGCGGACGCCGTGGACGCCCTTGTGGCTCCTTGGTCTCGGTACCGGCTCCTTTACACCTTCCCTCCTCTCAAGCTTCTTCCGCGCCTGTTGCACAGGATAGAAGTGGAGGGGATTCCAGCTATCCTGGTGGCTCTAGATTGGCCTCAGCGTCCTTGGTACGCCGACGTGGTGCGGATGGTAATGGATGTTCCCTGGCGGCTTCCGCTACGTGAAGATCTGCTGTCGCAGGGGCCCATCCTGCACCCTGCTTTACACTCGCTGGCTTTGATGGCCTGGCTATTGAGTCCCAGGTATTGAGGAATAGGGGGGTCTCTGAGTCAGTGATCCCCACCATGCTTAAGGCACGTAAGTCCACATCACGCAAGATTTATCACCGCACCTGGAAGGCTTATATTGCTTGGTGCGAGGCAGGGGGGTGAAACCCCCATTCCTTTTCAGTGGCTCATGTGCTGGCCTTTCTTCAGCAAGGCCTGGATCAAAAACTGGCATTGAGTACCCTCAAGGGGCAGATATCTGCCCTAGCGATTCTTTTCCAGCATCCATTAGCGACACACTCTTTGATTTGTACGTTTGTACAGGGGGTACGTCATGTGGCCCCTCAGGTGCGGTCGCCCCTGGTGCCGTGGGATCTGAACCTGGTACTTTCAGTACTGTAGAAGCCGCCATATGAAAAGATCAGAGACATTTCTTTGCAGTTGTTCTCGCAAAAGGTGGCCATCACATCTGCCAGGCAGGTGTCTGAGGTGGCGTCTCTGTCTTGCAGGTTTCCCTACTTGGTCTTGCATAAGGACAAGGTGGTGCTGCGCCCATCTCCTTCGTTTCTACCGAAGGTGGTTTCTTCTTTTCACATTAATGAGGACATTGTCCTTCTTTCTTTGTGTCCGCGCCCATCACATCCTAGGGAGGTTGCTTTGCACTCCTTGGATGTGGTTAGGGCTCTGCGGGTGTATTTGAAGGGCATGGCCTCCTTCCGGAGGTCGGACGCGCTGTTTGTGGTGGCGGATGGACCGCGTGAGGGGCCGGCGGCCTCGTCGGCCACTATCTCTCTTTGGATCAGACTGACCCGTGCGTATGAGGTTCGGGGTCAAGAACCCCCTTTTCCGGTCACAGCTCATTCCACCAGGGTGATTAGTACTTCCTGGGCTTTCCCACACCAAGCGTCGGTGTCTCAGGTGTGCAAGGCTGCCAATTGGACCTCTGTGCACACTTTTGCTAAGTTTTACAAAGTTGATGTATCAGCATCTGCGGATGCTGCGTTTGGCCGCAAAGTTTTGCAGGCGGCGGTGTAGGCGCGTCTGGCGCATCCCGGAGAGTTTTCCGTTGGGTACAGTTCTTATTGTGTTTCCCACCCCTCTTTGGTTGACACTGCTTTGGGACGTCCCCACATGTCAAGATTAAGAGGCTGTGTCCGTCAATGAACGGAAGAGAAAAAAGGATTTTATGACTTGCCGTAAAATCCTTTTCTCTGAGTTCATTGACGGACGCAGCACCCATCCCTCTGTGTTCTGAGTTTTTACTGCTTGTTACAAACTGAAGTGCTAGCAGGGCGGAGGGGGTTATGCAGAGTGAGGACTGCCCCCTGGGAGGGGCTAACTTTGCTTTTTGTCTGAACTATGTTCTGCCTAGTCTACTCCTTGTAAAAGGTGCATACCCCACATGTTAAGATTAAGAGGCTGCGTCCGTCAATGAACTCAGAGAAAAGGATTTTACGGTAAGTCAAAAAATCTTCTTTTTCACTTCCATCTTGTAAGTGTTTTTAACCCTTCCTTGTAATTAAAGTGTTTTATTACTGCACTTGTAAGTGACTTTTTCTCTGCTTTGTTTTTCCTATAGCGTGTGCTTCCCTCTTCCGAAATGCTGCTGTGGTGTATTAATCACATTTCAAGAGCCAGTCATGTGCTGTTTTGTTAACCACTTCCCGACCACGCAACGACGATAAGCGGTGACAGTGTGGCTCTTTCCCGTGAATCGCTGCTTATAGACGTCACTTGTGGACACGACGCTAGGGGGGCGAGCGTGCGCTGCTGGCAGCATGCACTCGTGCCTGCCACACACTCCCTGAGCAGGGCCGCGGGTCGGGCGGACTCGATGTCCACCGGCAACCCGCGATCGCCTGTGACCGAGCCAGAACAAGGGAACCGCCGATGTAAACATGTCGGTTCCCTGCTCTGTCAGGCAGTATGTCAGAGATCTACTGATCCCTGTGCTCGGGATCAGTTAGATCTCTGGTGCCCCTGGCAGCCCAGCTCCCATACAGTTAGAACACACACAGGGAACACAGTTAACCCCTTAACTGCCCCCTGCAGGTTAACCATTTGACCTTTATACAGTAATCAGTGGGTATTTACATTTCTGATTGCTGTATAAATGTCATTGGTCCCAAGAAAGTGTTAAAAATGTCCGACATGTCCGCCCCAATATCACAGTCCCGCAGGCCGCCGGCATTACTAGTAAAAAAAAAATTGTAAAAATGGTAGAAATGAATTCTTATGGTTTGTAAACGCGGCAACTTTTGCGCAAGTCAATAAACGCCGATTGCGGGGTTTTTTTTTTTCTTTTAACAAAAATATGAGGAAGAATATAAATCGACCAGAAACGATGAATACATTTTGTTTTTTTATATATATTTTTTTTGGATATGTATTTTAGTAAAAAGTAATATTTTTTTTTTTTTTTTTTTGCAAAATTTACACTTTTTTTTGTTTGTAGTGGTGATCAGAAATGACGCAGAGGTGATCTAATACCACAAAAGAAAGCTATATTTGTGGGGAAAAAAAGGATGCAAATTTTGTTTAGGTACAACGTCGCACGACCGCGCGATTGTCCTTAAAGCGACGCAGTGCCGAATTGCAAAAAGTGCTCTGGTCCTAATGTGGGAAATCCTTCCAGTCCTTAAGTGGTTAAAGTCTCCTCGTTATCTAGAGTGCTCTATTCTCCACACTCCTTGAACAGAATCAATGAGATGCACTTTAAAGGGGTTGTAAACCCTTGAGGTTTTTCACCTTAATGCATTCTATACATAAAGGTGAAAAACCTCCTGTGATGCAGCAGCCCCCCAGAGCCCCCCTTTTACTTACCTGAACCCGGTCTTTCCAGCAATTGGGACGAGCACACCAGCTCCAGCTGGTGTCTCGGGTCCTGATTGTATAGATTGATAGAAGTGCAGCCATTGGCTCCCGCTGCTGTCAATCAAATCCAATGACGCGGGAGCTGGGGGCCGGGGCCGAGTCCTGCTGTCTGTGTCAATGGACGCAACAGCAGGACACGGGAGCCCGAGGGAGAGTGGCTCTGCAACGGGGCACTCGATAAGAGGAGGAGCCAGGAGTGCTGCTGAGGGACTCCAGAAGAGGAGGACAGACGTTAACTACTTTAAGCTTTTGAATGGTAACAGGCAGCCCCTGTTGCCCCCAATTTTAATGTTGCCGCTGGAACTGCTACTATGTTCTATTCAGTGTAATGCAAAAATTACCGGGCTCTCCAGCAGGTTGGGCAACAACAAAGTTATGGCATACATTTGATGACCTTTGTTTTTCTAGTCAGCAATGTGGAACCCTATCCAACTACCAGATAAATTACTCAAAATCAGAATTCCCTCAACGTATCCCTAGCAGATGATCGAGTTTCTTAGCTAAAACAATCTTTACCCTTTTCCTGGGCCTCCCACAGTCTTAAATACTTGGGGGTCCAGATCACCCCTAACCCAGATCAACTCTTTGAAGCCAACTTTCACCCCTGCTGTCTAAAATACACCTAGACCTCCAAAAGTGGAGAGCCCTAAACATGACCTGATTTAAATGATGTAACACTTTTAAGATAACCATTCTACCACAGATACTATACACAGATACTATACATGATTCAAACCCTCCCCATATGGATCCCTGCTACCTTTTTTGACCATCTGTGTGCTCTACTTTATTTATTTAGTGACACAAACAGCCTCGTGCAGTGTCAAAAATAATTATTTGATCCCCTGCAGATTTTGTAAGTTTGCCCACTTACAAAGTAATTAAGGGTCTATAATTGTTATCATAGGTGTATTTTAAAAGATAGAGGAAAAATATCAATCAAAAATCCAGAAAAAACACCTGATACAAATGTTATAAATTAAGTTGCAGTTCAGTGAGTAAAATAAATATTTGATCCCCTACCAACCAACAATAATTCTGGCTCCCGCAGACTGATAATCTGTGTACCACATGATCACATACTGTAGCCAATTTAAAAAGGTGCTCCTAACAACGTTGTATATGTATAAAAGACACCCGTCCACAGAATATTTCTTCCATTTAAACCACCATCATGGGCAAGACGTCACGAACAAGATTGTAGGCCTGCACAAAGTTGGAATGGGCTACAAGACCATCAGCAAGAAGCTGGGTGAGAAGGAGACGATTGTTGGAGCAATTATTCACAAATGGAAGAAATACAAAATAACCAAGGATTTAGAGAAGATCTGTAAAGAAGAGTGAACCAAAATCCCTCCTGAAATGTGTGCAAACTTGGTCACCAACTACAAGAAACATCTTACCTCTGTGCTAACAAAAGTTTCTCCACCAAGTACTAAGTCATGATTTGCTTGGGGATCAAATACTTTTTACTCAGTGAACTGCAATTCAATTTATAACGTTTGTATAATGTGTTTTTTTCTGGATTTTTGGCTGATATTCTGTCTCTATCATTTAAAATACACCTATCGTAAAAAAAAATTATAGACCCCTCATTTCTTTGCAAGTGGGCAAAGTTACAAAAATCCAAAAATGATTTCCCCCCAAGTCTTTTGTTTATATCTTTTCCCAAGCTAAAAGAGGGTATCCGCTTACCCGTTATCCTATTATACTAGAAGGCCTTATATTTGGCTCACGTTGTGAGCTGGTGCACACAAGCTGTAATTACACCCTGGGCCACGATTGCACAGGAATTCTCCCCTGTCGCACTATCCTGTATTTCCTGGCTCCTGTTGTTACTCCTATTGTCTATTGTTACTCCTATTGTTTCTCCTTGCACACCTAGCTATTGAAGCTATGCTTAGGGTGAGCTCATCCACTTTTTCCCCTCCGAATATCTTGCCATACTTGTCACCTCTGATCCCCTTACTTAGAGATCTTGAGTTTGTGTCTGGTAATACTAACAAGCAACTTGACCGCCTCTGACCACCTTTGAAATAGACAAATTCCACCTCCTACACTGTCATCTTCTAGATGCCCTTCGCTGTTAGATATAAAATATTTATTGGATCCACCTATTGACATTTGGTCAGCATACCAGATTCAAGTCTACCATTGCTAAAAATGGAATCCTGCATGACCCTACTTATTTTGAAAACGTATGCGTGGATATAGCTTATGTACCCGACTTATCTCAGCTGTACAAATTATTGCCATCTCCCCCTACAGGATTCTTCCCATAGGCAGAGGATCTGCTTATGACTTTCTCTCTGGTCCAAACTGAAGAAGCACTATTGTTTCTACGCAAGTCATCCATTGCTAACAAGTTTCAACAACAGGGCTACAAGATCTTATGTTGGTGGTACAAGGTCCCAACCGCGCTACACAAAATCTTTCTGCACATTTCTAATTTATGCTGGTTGTGTGGCTGGGAAGAGGGCTCCTATTTACACACATTTTGGAACTGTCCACCTATTCTGGGAACAATTACATTTTTTTCTAAATTGCAGGCAGCAGGGGAAATGTGTGCCGCACAGGGTGATTAGGGTGTGCCCAAGCACACCTGGCACACCCTGTGCGCATACCTATGTATGTCATGCATATATGGTTGTTTCTGGCACTGGTTGTTCATGCATTATGCTATGAATTTAAAGGAATTACATTAGGTAGTAGTAGAAATAGGCAAACAGGCAGAATTTTTAATGATTAGAGACCTGCTTGCATTAAAATGAATTACCTCCTTGCCTGTTCCTCCCTGTACAGTGAGCTGTGCACGCGCAGCTCACTGTAGAAATTTGGCAATGCCGAAGCCACAACACGTTTGGGAGTGACATCCCCATCCAGCCAATGAAAGCGGCTGGCGTTTGATACCCAGGAACTGGGTGCTTGAAGTTGTCAGGATGTTGCATCACTGGAGCCAAGGTGAGTATAGTTCCACTTTAATATCAGGGGTCATCAACCTCCTAACAACACTGTAACAGTTGATCTCTGTTTTTCTCAGCTGCATCTAAGCTGTTCTGATTATGAAATTGTGACCATCAATCCATGACTTTCACTAAAAAAAGTGTTTAAAAGAAAAGAAAATATCCATTGCGGCATTATTCTGTACTTTTTACATACATTTTTGTAACATGGCACTTCTACTAATGTAGAATTATTTTCTATGTTGTATCATGTATGTTTTGGTCATTAGAATGTGTTTGGAAAAGGACATCAGTTTGTCATTTGTTACAAGGAACTTATAGTAATATGTTTTTTCTAACCATTACAAAAATGCTCCTCTGCAGATATTGCATTATTCTTTATATTGGCATATTTGCTGTCATGCCATTTATCTTTCTTTTTTAATCACACACTTTTGTTAATGCAGCATTATCCTGTAATTTGTAGTAATATGGCAAAAGTCATTAGCCTAAGGTTGCTACACTCAGTACATATGTTGTTCTGGAAGTTTAGAATAATAGATTTTCTATTTTAAAGGATAAATGCTCTTTTATTTCACTCACCCTTTTCTACTTGGTACTAAGCAATTTCAGTTTAGACCAAACTTACCTACAACTCAACTGCTCTTGAATATTTTGTTTATGGTCGGTTTAGTGCTACAGATCCTCTACCTGAATTCTTCAGTGCAGTACTCGCACATGAATGCCAGGGCTTCCATTCACTTCAGTGGACACTTTGTAGCTTGGAATTCTGACAAATTGGTTTTCTATTAAAGATAATGGAGGCCACAGTGTGCTTTTGCAAGTATTGCTCTGAAGAATATAGACTATGTCAGACAGGGGGCAGGCTGCACAGTTAAGATCTCAAAGCAGTATAATTGCAGATAAGTATAGACTCTACCACAAGGGCCATTGGGGGGAAGGGGATGCAGATAACAAGTGTAGGAAGGTCTTGTTCACTTGGGCTTCACCTTGTATAAGAGCAGTGTATACCACAAGCTTTGTTGAATCCTGCGTAAATCTGGTTCCTAAATGCAGTGTTGACTGTTACTTTAACCAAGCAGGTAGCAGTGCTGAAGCTTACAAAAGTCTGCTAGCAGCTTGTTGGACAGCACCCCCATATACGTCTTTGTTTCACATCAACATATGCATAGTGTGCGTTAAATGCTTAAACACAATTGCCTGAAGCTTGGCAAAAGCCTTGAAATTTATTGCAGGTGCTTGCTATGCTCACTGCCCTGATACAGGATGAAGCCTGTGTGAGCAAGGTCTTAACCTGGGTACAGGGGCGGACTGACCAGTCGGTCCATTCGGCCATGGTCCAAGGGCCCAGCCGAGGAAGGGGGCCCACGGGCACCACCTGCTGAAACTCTGGGTCCAGCCCAGAGACAAAAAATTTACAGCTGTGGGCCCAGGCCTGTTGATGAGCAGATCGCACAGCAGGAGGTAATCGGTGACCGCTGCCTGGAGAGGGCCAACACTGGTCGCGGCACCTACCACTGTGCAGCCATGCCTGTGTCCCCTCCAAGGTTGATGACTGCAGGGCTGAGCTGTGTCTCTCTCGCACACAGCTCAGCTTCAGAGCCAGCACTTACACCCTCTCCTCTCTCTGCACGGACACGAGGGGATAGAGAGCCCATCTGCTCCTCATCCTCCCGCCCCTCTCCTCCTGGGTCTGCCCCGCCGGGGATGCGTGGTTGGGAAGTTTGACCCCAGAAGAGAAAAGCTGCAGACAGCCTGTGCCTGAGCCTCCATCCTGGGATGAGTAAGCTCACCCTCTCATCTGCCTCCCTAATTTAAGGAGTGCTTTGTTGACTTTGATGTAAGAGAGGGGGGCTTTGGTGAGCAGAGACCCCCTTACATCAGAGTTCCTCTCTACACCAAAGTCCACAACATTCCCCTTTAAATCAGGGTTCCCAGAACACCCCTTACATCAGACCCCCCCCCCTTAAATCAGGGTTCCCCTTTAAGTAAAATGTAAACTACAGCGCAAAACAAGCCAACAGTGCAAATTCAACATTATAAAGTGCAAGTGCTGTGCATATATATATATATATATATATATATATATATATATATATATATATATATCCTGCAAATGGCAAATCTAAAATACAAAACCGCTCTCAGATTTGATCACGCATGTAACCAGTGAAATTTCAAATACATTAGTCCCACACACGTTTCTTCTTCAAAAGTGTTGCTGTGCAATCATTATTCCAAAGTGCTGAAGTGCTCAAATAATATATGTGCTTTGTGCTTCATGCACCCCCTAAGTGGTTAGACTCACCAGATCAAATGGACCGCTTAGCAATACTGCATGGGGGTCAATCAGGCTTGAGCTGGTGACCAGGGTGCAGGGATGCCACTTCAGAGACGAGTCCTCCTTGATGGTTCAGACATATGGAGAGAGAGCCCACATAGTGAAGTATATCTTGGTTTATTAAGTTCAAAAGTTGTTACAAAGTTGCAAGGTAAAAAGTCATGAGATAAAACATCAAAATTCCGTCCGCTCCTTCCAAGAAGCAGCTTGGTTCTCTCACAACCTCGCCAGCGTTCTACCGCTCGTCGGACATAAATGAAAGACTGGAATCCACGTCAACGCATTTCGCTCCTCCCACATGGCATTATCAAAGACGTCTTTCATTACGCCCTGTGAGAGGGGTGAAACGCATCGACGTGGATTCAGGTATTTCAGTTACATCACGTCTGAGCGGTGGTATGCAGGTGAGGTTGTGAGAGAACTAAACCGCTTCCTGGAACGAGTGGACAGACTTTTGATATTTTATCCTATGGCTTTTTACCCTGCAACTTTGTAACATGAACTTTTGAACTCAATAAATCAAGATATACTTCACTATGTGGGCTCTCTCCCCCTATGTCTGAGTCTGAACCATCAAGGAGGATTTGTCTCTGAAGTGGCATCCCAGCTCCCTGATTACCAGCTCAAGCCTGATTGACCCACATACAGTATTGCTAAGGGGTCCATTTGATCTGGCGAGTCTAACCACTTAGAGGGGTGCATGAAGCTCGAAGCACTTAAATTATTTGAGCACTTTGGAATAATAATTGTACAGCAACACTTTTGAAGAAGTATCGTGTGTGTGTTCAATGTATTTGAACTTTCACTGGCTACATGCTTGATCTTGAGAGTTGCTTTGTTTTTTTAGATTTGCCATTTACACCTTAGTATATATATGCATGGCACTTGCACTTTATGACGTTGAATTTGCACTGTTGGCTTTTTTTGCGCTGTGGTTTATATTTTGCTTATTTCTGAATTAGTCTTGCACAGCAGCAGCAAGAATAGTATATATGAAGATTAGTGTAAACGGCGCAGGTTATTTATATATTTGCAAGGTTCCCCTTTACATTATCATTCCACAGAGCCCCCCCTTACAGTGTAATAAAAATGTGAGAGGTTGGGGCAGGGGTGAGAGTTGTGGCATAATGAGGGAGAGTGAATGAAGGTGTTCACTATACTCTTAGTAAGCGGCCCCCTCCAGGTCCCATTATACTCTGTTGTAGTCTCTAATGGAGAGGACACTTTCTAACAGACTGTCTAATGGACACTGTTAGAGACAGACCCCCCCCCCCAGGTCCCATTTTACTCCTTTGTAGTCTCTGTAGCGCCAATTTACATGCAGGGGTCAGGAGTGTGTAATATACAGGGTGCAGGGGTCGGGATTATGTAATTTACAGGGTGCAGGTGTCAGGAGTGTGTAATGTGCAGTGGTCAGGAGTGTGTAATGTACATGATGCAGGGTCAAGGCTATGTAATGTACAGGTTGCAGGGGTCAGGAGTATGTAATGTGCAGAGGTCAGGAGTATGTAATGTGCAGGGGTCAGGAGTGTGTAATGTACAGGGTGCAGGGGTCAGGAGTGTGTAATGTACAGGGTTCAGGTGTCAGAAATATGTAATGTACAGGGAGCAGGGGTCAGGAGTTTGTAATGGACAGGGGTCAGGGGTATGTCATTTACAGGGTGCAGGGGTCAGGAGTGTGTAATGACAGGGTCAGGAGTGTGTAATGTACAGGGTGTAGGGGTCAGGAGTGTATAATGTACAGGGTTCAGGTGTCAGGAATATGTAATGTACAGGACGCAGGGGTCAGGAGTTTGTAATGGATACCGGTCAGGCGTATGTAATTTACAGGGTGCAGGGGTCAGGAGTGTGTAATGTACAGGGGTGAGAGTCATGGCACAAGGAGGGGGTCCCATGAGGGCCAGAGTGAATGAAGGTGTTCACTGTACACTCTGTTAGAAAGAGGCCCCCTCCAGGTCCCATTATACTCCTTTGTAGTCTCTAATGGGGCCTGGAGGGGCGCTTTCTAACAAACTCTGTTGTACTTTGTGCAAAATGTGGGGGCGGGTCATGGGTGGGGCCTGACAGGTGCCCTTGCTTTATTTGGTCCGGGGGCCCTGAGTGTTGTCAGTCTGCCCCTGCCTGGGTTAGGCCTTATTTAGATTTGTGGTTGGGGGCCTTAAAACCCCACGGTTGAGCTGCGTTTAACGCCCCTCAACTGCTCCTCCTGTTTCTGCTGGGGGGTGCCAGAGGTGTACACATGCCGTGGCCAGGATGTTTTGCTCAACAGATGCAGCAGATACTGCCTGGCAAGTCCAACCCATTCAAGTTAATTGTGCCACACTGAAATGGCCCAGCAATTGTGTAAAACACATATGGTTGCAGCTTGGTTGTCCTGTAATTAGGGCATTAAACCAGTCAGTGAGGAGGCGATACCATGCCTCATCATCGCCTGTCTATAAGGGCCGGTTCACACTGAGGCGATCCTAGGCGATTTGCGATCCGACTTGTGTCGCCCCAATTTGCCTCAAATCGCCTGACATCAGAAATCCCATTGGAATGAATGGAGCCGTCTTAATATGCGCTACTCAAGTCCAAGGCGATTCCAAAAAAGGTTCCTGTACTATTTTCAAGCGGCTTCTAGGCGAATTGAGCCCATAGAAGTCAATGGAAGTTTGCTTCCAAGGCGGATCCCTGTCTATGAAGAAGCGACTTTCCAGGAAGAAAAACATAATTTTGCCAGAAGACACACCTCTCATGTCCCAGGTACTCGTGTTGAAATTGCCTAAAATCGCGCAGAAGTCGCGCCACTTCACCTTTTCAAATCGCCTAGCAAAGTCGTCCCGAAGTCGGAACGCCTCAGTGTGAACCGGCCCTTACTCTCTGAATAGCGGTCTGAATGCGGATCACACTTCAGACAGCAAAGCAAGTCAAAACAAGGAAAAAATGAAGACGGAGGGTCTACAAAGGTAGTCACAAAATGGATCAATCAATTGGAGAATATAAAATCACAGCTTTATTGTAAAATAGTACGTTACAATAACCGATTCAATTACCTTCACCTATTCAATGATTAAAAATACACAACGTTGTCTAAAAACAAAGTCGAAACAAAGCCTTATATTTTCAAAACAATATTGGTATAACATTTGTATAAAGATTCCTAAGAAAAGTCTCTGCAGGTTCAACAGCTTGACAAATGTTTGACATTTTGTTTGGAATTGGAATTTTGGAATGAATGTGACTTCCCAAATTAACACCACATACACTTTTAGAAAAACATTTGTCAGAGAAACATTTTTCTGCTCCTTTGTATTTTCTCATCACTAGGGTCAAAAACCAATGTAGATTTCACACCCATAATAATTAGAAAAATCAACAAATGTTCTTAAAACAAAAATCTCTGTCTGAAAATCTGCTAGTGTTTAAAAGAGAAGAATTTGATTTTTTAAAATACTTGCCTAGGTGGATGCAGCATCGATCCAAGCTTTAAGGCTGAGAACTGAGCGATCAAACATTGCTGATCCCTCAGTTCTCCTTTAGCAGAGAGCCAGGGTGGCTGGTGACAGCTGTCTGCTCTGCCCCCAGCTTTACTGGAGCGCTGGGCTGTGCAGGGGGTGGGAGTGGCTGGCCCAGGCTCTCAGCAGCTCGCTGAGAGACTGAGCTAGGTGCCAGTCCAGGCTCCTGGGGGGATACCAACCATATGGGTCTTTCTCCCGCCTGAACCAGCTCTGAGGATCACAGGAGTGCAGAAAAAACTGTGTGATCCACAGGAGAAGTAGGGCCAAGCGATCTTTGGCTGTACTTCTTCTTTAAATGTAGCTCTGCCTGGGATAGCTTTTAATGATTTGTTGTCATCAGTGAATGCTGTGTAGTAATCCAAACTGCATATCTGGCTGGAGGTGGAGTGAAGAGGAGCCATAAATACTGTGGGGAGAGTGAGATTTGGGAAGATTTGTCCAGCCTTGTATTTAGTGTGTGTGTGTATATATGCATGTATATGTACACGTGTAGAATATGTGTATGTATATTAATTCAGTGTGTGTACTAAGTATGCCAGTTATATTTATGTGAGCTTTTTAGTAGGGTGTAAAAATAAATAGAACAATGAATTGGCCTGGCCTCCCTGCTTATTAAACTTTCCAATGTTCATTTACAATAATTGGTGCTCTGTTGAACAGACTGAAATTCTTTATAGAGGAAATGGGAAAATTCCATCAGTATGGTGATTATAAACTTCCTGTCTTTTTTTACAGCTTGTACGTATATATGTGTGTGTGTGATTTATGTTCCGACCTGTTTAGAAGGGTTTAGAGTGAGAGGGGTGTCATAAATACCGAGGAGAAGTG
>BLSH010045070.1:809596-846260 GCA_018402905.1 Glandirana rugosa | reverse complement strand
TAACACTTCTAGCTTGTACAGGAGAGGATGTCATGTCATCTGTGCCCAGTCTTGTCACTAAGAGTTAATCCAACTCTGAGTAAACCCCTTATCTTTTTTTCAATAAGGTTTTTTCCACACGCTGTGTGTGAGTGATAGGTAATTTCATTATCTCATGCATGAGCATACAGAGCACTCTTACCCCCCCCCCCCTTCTCCTCAGCTCTCCTAGGATTGGCTCCACTACATGGTGTGTGTGGCACATGTGCAGGAGACGACATGGGGGGGGGGGGGAGTGCGCTCTACTTCTGCCCAGAATGTGCTCCTTGTCCCCTGTGCGCGCACTGCTAGTCTAACAAGCGCGAGGATCATAGTCGCGCCGCTGCCAGCTCAAGGGGAGGGTAGAGGTGTGTGGGCGCCTAGTGACGCCATGACCCCGCCCATAAATCACCACAGCATAGACCCACCCATGGATTTTTGTGCTCAGTGTGTCCTTTCACACTGGGGCCCTGCGCTTGCATGACCGGAACAAAACTCCTGCAAGCAACATCTTTGGGGGGGGGGGTGCGGGAGCGGGGTATACCATTGAAATGAATGGCCGCCGCTTTCAAAGCGCTGTAAAAGCACTTTGAAAGCAGCGCTTAGCGTGCGCATTTAACCCCTCCTGGGGGTTTAAAAAAAAAAAGCTATAACAGCGGTAAAGCGCTGCTAACTAGTGGCCCTTTACCACGGATGCTCGGGCAGCCCGGTGTGAAAGGGCATCACGTTTTGTCTATGAGTGCAGGAACACAAGCGATTTACATGTGGTCCCCAACTCGCAGTAGTGTGAACCTAGCCTGACATGGTGATTACAGGAGCAGTAAAAGGAATTTGTCACACTGGGATTGTTTTGATTGGTCAAAGGACAAGTCAGACTATCTCAAAGTCGGAGCAAATTCCTGTCCTGTTCATTGAAGTCGGATGGAAGTAGGACCGATGTAGGACCGTTGTTGCAGGGCAAAGTAGGACGACCATCATACAACAATCGTGTAGTACCAATTTGAACCCAGCCTTACTACTTTAGTTTTATTTGCTATTTTTTGATACTTTGATTGTTCTTAAAAACTGGAACATTTCTAAAGACAAAAATTTAGAACCTGTATTTGTCCTATAAAATCTGGAAGTTGGAAACTGTGGAATGAAGTAACTACCCTTTTGAGACTGTGGTTGCTCTCACACAAAATGTCCCTGTGATCTCAATGTCTACAGGTTGTTGGTATGAGCAACCATGTTATTTCTGTGTGTGAGAATATACTGTGAGAGCCCTGTTTTGCTTAAAATTTGAATGTCTCATGTGCAAATAAACTGCTACATATACAATATACCCACACCGGCCACTTTATTAGGTACACCTGTTAATTTGGCAACTCAATGCGTTTAGGCATCTAGATATGGTGAAGACGACTTGCTGAAGTTCAAACCAAGCATCAGAATGGGGAAGAAAGGGGATTTAAGTGACTGAATGTGGCATGGTTGTTGGTGCCAGACGGGCTGATCTGAGTTATTTCAAAAACTGCTTATCTAGTGGCATTTTGACACACAACCATTTCTAGGTTTGCAGAGAATTGTCCACAAAGTGAAAATATCCAGTGAGCGCAGTTGTGTGGACAAAAATGCCTAGTCAGAATAGAATGAGCAAACTGTTTCCAGATGATATAGAAAGGCAAGAGTAACTAAAAAAAAAACACTTGTTAAAACCAAAGTATGCAGAATACCATCTCTCAATGCACAACACATCGAACCTTGAAGCAGATGGGCTGCAGTAGAAAACCACACCAGGTGCCACACCTGTCGGCTAAGAATAGGAAACTGAGGCTACAATTCACACAGGTTCACCAAATTCGGACTGTAGAAGATTGGAAAAATGTTGACTGGTCTGATGAGTCTCAGTTTTAGCTGCAGTTTTCAGATGCTTGGTTCAGATGGTAGGGTCAGAATTTGGTGTAAACAATATGAGAGCGTGGCCTTCCTTGTATTAACGGATCAGGCTGATGGCGGTGTAATGGTGTGGGGGATATTTTCTTGGCACACTTTGGGGCCCTTAGTAGCAATTGAGCATTGTTTAAATGCCACAGCTTACCTGAGTATTGTTGTTGACCATGTCCATCCCTCCTGATGGCTACTTCCAGTAGGATAATTCACCATGTCACAAAGCTCAAATCATCTCATCTGGATTCTTGAACATGACAATGAGGTCACTGTACTCCTATGGACTCCACAGTCACCAAAGCTCAATCCAATGGAGCACATTGCGGGATGTGGTGGAATGGGAGATTCTAATCATGGATTTGCAGTCGACAAATCTGCAGCAATTGCGTTCTGCTATCATGTCAATATGGAACAAAATCGCTGAGCAATGTTTCCAACACCTTGTTCAATCTATGCCACAAAGAATTAAGGCAGTTCTGAAGGCAAAAGGGGGTCCAACCCGGTACTAGCAAGGTGTAACTAATAAAGTTTCCAGTGAGTGTATTTCTCACAGCAGTTCCTCAGCTGCATATATTATATGAAAGCGTAAGATGTCACTGCCCTTATTCTACTCTGTTCCAGTAGGAAGGTAAATCCACCATCTTTGAATGCTGTCTGTTCATGTGAACAGTTCTCACAATGTTCTCCTGGCTGGATCATTAGGCAGTCTCGTCTTCCACGTTCCTAGCCAGATGATGGATATTGTCTACTTATTGGTCAAGGAAGACTGTTCATCATAGTAGTAGGCCAATAAGAGATGGGATGGGAGGGAATTGATTAACAAAATGTCCAAATTCACATAGGAGGAGGAACAGAATATTGTGAGCCTACTAGTCCTCCAATATAAACAACCATTATGTGTTTCTAAGCCATTGGAAATGAATTGATTTAAAGTGGAACTGAACTGTATAGGAGCACCACAAACCGAAGATCCATTTTTAATATTCACAACAAACTCACCCATCCATCCATGTCTTCATGCTTTATTTTATTGAGAAATTGACCTTAGCTCTGGTATACAGACAGCAGTGTGTGAAAGTCCCTCCAGATGAAAGAAAAAAGAAATGCCCATATAATATTTGGTAGAGATTCTGTTGCTGACCAACCCTTTTGCTCTATCTTCTAGTGTAAAAAGTACAGGGACCAGTTCACAGAGCAGAAAAAGTTCATATATGATGAAAAACTGGATGCCAGTGAACTCTTCAAGGAAAAGAAATCACTGTACCCTGCCAGGTAAGAGCTTTTCCTCACTCCATGAAGTACTTATAATAATTGGTCAGCCTGCACTGTTGTGAATGAAAACCGTACATACAGTATTTCTTCATTTATTGGAATTTCAGTTCCTAAAGAGACTCTGCTGCACTCGTAGTACACTGCTTTAGAAAAGCTTTTATACTCACTGCTTTGGCAGCCAATGACTCCTATCTTCTCTCTGTCTTTGTCTTCAATATTTGTTGCCTTATCCCACGCTGTGCTTTTGTGGCTCCTTTCCACCATTACCCACTTCAGTACAGGACACAGCATTGACATAGGTTCGGGAGGACACAGCGGGGAACATGGGCATCAGACACTTCCTGAAGTGCCAAAAGAGCTGATAGAGGCTGCAGTGCTGGAATGCAGTGGAGGTAGGAGAAGAGGGTTGAGTATAATAGCTCTTCTCTTACAGGGTACTTTTTTTTGAGACTGACAGAAGTGATGTTTACGAACCTAATATAAGCATTGCGATCGTAGGTTGCATCACTTCATTACAGTTAAAATATATGATTGGATGTTGTGTGCCACCACACACACCATTGCATTTTTTTTAAAATTGCATTAAACACAATTATTATTTGATTGTGTTTTATCTAGCGCCTCAATCTTCTTTTGGAGTAAGGGCTGTCTGCCTTAAGGTTAAAACATAGCCATTTTGTTTGCATGAGAAACATAATTTCTGATAGCTTTGCATAATAAGTAGTTGAGCACACTGGGCATGATACGTAAACCAAAAAAAAAAAAAAGATGTGTGTAGTATGGACATTCTGCTCTACTGTTAGACCCCCCCCCACACACACACACACACACACACACACACACACACACACACTCCCCAGCAAGTCTCAACTCTGATTAATCAAAGACAGGAATTGCTGTGTAAATACAGCAGCCCTAAGGCCTGCCTAAGAGAGATCGAAATTCGTCCAAATTTTGATCCATCATTGGGCAGGCTGGTTGTGCTGAACTTGATCCATCAGCTGACTTCAGTACAACCAGCCTGTCTAGCTATACAGTGCCTTGAAAAAGTATTCATATCCCTTGAAATTTTCCACATTTTGTCATGTTACAACCAAAAATTTGAATGTATATTATTGTGATAGATCAACACAACGTGGCACATAATTGTGAAGTGGAAGGGGAATGATAAATTGTTTTCTAGTTTTTTTACAAATAAATATCTGAAAAGGTAGGCAATTGCACCCTAGTTCGCTCTGATGCCCTGTAAAAAAGGCTGCCAGAAGCGATCAGCCAGGAAACTGTCGGCCCAGTCCACCCCTGCTCCACACTCGCCCTCAGCTTATTTCCACTTGCCAGATGTGAACAGGTGAGTGGAAATTTTGAGGGCTGCTATAAGAATTATCTACCATAAGAAGATATTTTTAGCAATGGCAGCCAATGAGACTTGAAAATAACAACCACATGGCCAAAAATAGCAATCATCATACAAAATATCACATACTTGGTGGAGTGAGCACTTCTTATAAAGTTGTGCTGTACAAACCCCTTTACCCACTCATTGTAATCCCCATGGATAAATACTTATCTTCTGCCCCACTCTAAAGAAGTTTTCCTGTAAATAGTGCCAGCTGGATCTCTTACCTACCAATCATGGCCACTGTGCTAGCTCCTAGCTCATTACTGTAGCTGGGTACGTACTCCTAGAGATGGTTGTGTACCCCGTGAGTATGGACCTAGGCATAGTAATAATAAAGACTGGGCCGTGCATGTGTGATATGTCCTGTTAGGGCTATTTTCAAAGCAAAGGCTGGGCAGTGCCCAATAAGGCCCCACAGTGAAAGTGGAGTGGGACAAATATTTACCTATATAGGTAATGGGGGGGGGTGTAGGGGGAGCTGTAAAGGACATCATGTGCTTTTATATAAAATCAATGGACAAATTAGAACCAGAATAATTTGTATTTTAAAGTAAACAATTTGTGTTATTCTAGTGTTGGGCAGCCGTTCCAAGGTGATTACTTGGAAATTACCAAAAATCCAAAATATAAGAAGCTCAGTGATGCCATTGAAGACAAAATAATCATTGCTGACACTGTGAGTAAAATCAACAGAGCAAATGGAAAGGTAAGCCTTTGTCCATAATTTATAGCATATGGGCTGAGAGTTAAAACTTTTATAGGCTAAAAAAAGTAGCTTTGTCCAGAACAGCCAAACATTTGTTGAATTGTACCCATCCAGAATCAGAATATACAGCTGGAATCTAATTGATAGTAGTAATGTAACAATCACAACAGAATGGCTCTAGTTTGGGTCTATTGATTTGGTTGTACAGGTCTGAGCAGGGCCGGGATAAGGTAATTTGGTGCCCAGGGCGAAGATGGCACACTGCGCCACCCCCGTGGGCGTGGTCATCTTACTAACTCCTCCCCTAAGCAGTCTTCGATACCCTGGGATCCTCCTATGATCTCTTAACCGTAAACAGAGAAACAGAGTGCTCTAATGGGACTTAGAGGGGGGGGTCTCTCTAATGAACACAGAGAGGGCCTCTGTTAGAGAGTCTGCTAGAAAGAGACCCCACCAGGCCCCATTAGAGACTAAAATGGGGTCTAATAGGACCTGGAGGGGGGTCTCTCTAACAAAGGCCCTCTTGGTGTCCATTAGAGAGTCTGTTAGAGCCTCCACTATGCCCCATTAGAGACTATAATGGGGTCTAATGGATTCTGGAGGGGGTCTCTCTAACAGTGTCCATTTGAGGGTCTATGTTAGAAAGAGCCCCCACCAGGCCCCATTGGAGACTACAACGGAGTCTAATGGGACCTGGAGGTGGGTCTATCTAACAGAGGCGCCCTCTCTGTGACCATTGGAGAGTCTCTGATAGAGTCCCCTCCAGGCCCCATGAGAGACTACATTAGAGTATCACTGAACAATAGTAAAAATAAACAATATTATATTAATAGCACTTTGATGCTCAGGCCCAACCCTAGAAGACTTCACTTACCTTACATAATGGGTACTGGGACTAGCTGCTGGTCCTCCTGGGGCTGGCTGCTGGTCCTGGGGCCTGGCTTTTGGGGCTGGGCTGTTGGTCCTGAGGTCTGGCTGATGGTCCTGGGGTTTGGCTGCTGTGGCCTGGCTGCTGGTGCTGGGGCCAAGGGTCTGGCGCTTGGGCTCTGGCGGTTAGGCTCTGGGGTCTGGCTGCTGGTTCTAGGGTCTGGCTGCTGGTTCTAGGGTCTGGCTGCTGGTTCTAGGGTCTGGCTGCTGGTTCTAGGGTCTGGCTGCTGGTTCTAGGGTCTGGCTGCTGGTCCTAGGGTCTGGCTGCTGGGGCCAAGAGTCTGGCTGCTAGGGCCTGGGGTCTGGCTGCTGGGGCATGGCTGCTAGGCTCTGGGGTCTGCCACTTGTTTAGAAAAGAGTTCTAGATTGCTGTTAGGTAGTGACCTTGACTCACTCCTTGTAAGAAAGTTTATTTGATCTCCAGTTCACTGCCTGCAAATTTTTGATTTGACATAAAGGTTTTGATGCAGGCAGCTGTCCCCTTCTGACACTGCCAGTCACAGGTATAAGGATGTACAGTATCTCACAAAAGTGAGTACACCCCTCACATTTTTGTAAATATTTTATTATATCTTTTCATGTGACAACACTGAAGAAATTACACATTGCTACAATGTAAAGTAGTGTAGTAGTGTACAGCTTGTATAACAGTGTAAATTTTCTGTCTCCTCAAAATAACAACACACAGTCATTAATGTCTAAACCGCTGGCAACAAAAGTGAGTACACCCCTAAGTGAAAATGTCCAAATTGGGCTTAATTAGTCATTTTCCCTCCCTGGTGTCATGTGACTTGTTAGTGTTACAAGGTCTCAGGTGTGAATGGGGAGCAGGTGTGTTTAATTTGGTGTTATCGCTCTCACTCTCTCACACTGGTCACTGGAAGTTCAACGTGGCAAAGAACTCTCTGAGGATCTGAAAAAAAGAATTGTTGCTCTACATAAAGATGGCCTAGGCTATAAGAAGATTGCCAAGTTCCTGAAACTGAACTTGGCATGGTGGCCAATGACCATAACAGGACAGGTTCCACTCACAACAGGCCTCGCCATAGTCGACCAAAGAAGGGTTGTGCACATGCTCAGCGTCATATCCAGAGGTTGTCTTTTGGGAAATAGACATATGAGTGCTGCTAGCATCGGTTGGGGGGGTCAGCCTGTCAGTGCTCAGACCATATGCCGCACACTGCATCGAATTGGTCTGCATGGCTGTCGTCCCAGAAGGAATGATGTACAAGAAAGCCCGCAAACAGTTTGCTGAAGACAAGCAGACTTAAGGACATGGATTACTGGAACCATATCCTGTGATCTGATTAGATCAAGATAAACTTATTTGGTTCAGATGGTGTCAAGCGTGTGTGGCAGCAACCAAGTGAGGAGTACAAAGGGAAGTGTGTCTTGCCTACAGTCAAGCATGGCGGTGGGAGTGTCATGGTTTGGGGCTGCATGAGTGCTGCCGGCACTGGGGAGCTAGAGTTCATTGAGGGAACCATGCCAACATGTACTGGGACATACTGAAGCAGAGCATGATCCCCTCCCGGAGACTGGGCCACAGGGCAGTATTCCAACATAACGACCCCAAACACACCTCCAAGATGACCACTGCCTTGCTAAAGAAGCTGAAAGTAAAGGTGATGAACTGGCTAAGCATGTCTCCAGAACTAAACCTGTTGGATGAGTGCAAGGTCTCTAACATCCATCAGGTTAGTGATGTCATCATGGAGGAGTGGAAGAGGACTAAAGTGGCAACCTGTGAAGCTCTGGTGAACTCCATGCCCAAGAGGGTTAAGGCAGTGCTGGAAAAAAATGGCGGCCACACAAAATATTGACACTTTGGGCCCAATTTGGATATTTTCACTTAGGGGTGTACTCACTTTTGTTGCCAGTGGTTTAGACATTAATGGCTGTGTGTTGAGTTATTTTGAGGGGACAGCAAATTTACACTGTTATACGAGCTGTACTCACTACATTGTAGCAAAGTTTAATTTCTTCAGTGTTGTCACATGAAAAGATATAATAAAATATTTACAAAAATGTGAGGGGTGTACTCACTTTTGTGAGATACTGTATATAAAAATACCCTATTCTTACAGAGAAAGTTGAGGTCCCTGAAATACATTTTCAGTCAGATAGACATTGTATGAACAGCCTCTATTGTCATACATCTAATTTGCTGTTATGTCACTTTTACAGTGACCAAATATTACTATGCTGTTTAGCAGGATCTAGAGAGGGGGTGTCCAACCTGCTGCCCATGACTGCTATAAATGTGGCCCAACACAAAATGGCAAACTTAAAAATTTAGATTTTTTCTTTTTTTTTGAGACATTTGAGAGTGTCTCTTTACTGGACTTTATACGTTTTATATTCCCAAAGAAAAATACCCCACTGTTCACAATCATGCCTTATTCATGTCATCAATTTTCGGCAGCATCTATATCTGTGAGCGACTATTTTCAAGGAGGAAGCACACAAAGGGCAAAATTAGCATCTGATGAACATCTTGAGAATTCATTGAGAATTGCTACTACAGCCACTGAACCAGATATTAATGTGTTAATTTATAAAAACTAGTGTCAAATATAGCAGTAGCCCTCTTTTACTTTTAGAATAAATAATATTACAAAAAGAATTACGTTTTATTACCCAGATAGGCACATTATCCATATCAGTGATCGTTAAGCTGTCATCTACCTGACTTTTTCTGCTCATCGGCCATCCTTATTGTTGGTGTATTTTATACATGGCCCAAGACAATGCCTCTTCTTCTAGTGTGGCCCAGAAAGGTCAAAGGGTTGGATAACATTGGTCTTGAATTAGACCTGATGTACTCGGTAGTCAAACATTCAGGTTTGGACCTGCAATACCAAAAGAGAATTGGTGGAAGATCTTAGGAAGCAGAATATTTTTCTAAAAGAAAGATATTTAAGACCTTTAAATAAGACAAAAAACATCCCATGCTGTAGCCTATAAAGATATAAAAAGGTGTGGGCTTTAACCTGTCTCTAGTTCCCTATTAGAGTAAGAATGCAGTTCACTCCAGTGTGTAAGCTATCGTAAAGAATATCCAATTTGAATTGATCCAGTGTTTTCTCTTACATGTTAGTGGTTCTCATGCATTCCTCACTTCCTGTAAAGACAGGAATGGATGGAAAATCTGCTCAATGGGGTCACTTACACGAATGTAAATTTTAGATTGAGGAAGAGTTTGATGTAATGTTATGATGTTATTGTCATTCCCAAGAGACCACTAAAAAAACTTTTATTATTAAAATATAAATATTCTGCTGTTTTTAGCATGGATTGCCATTTTTATCTACACATATAAAATGACTATTTTGTATAAAAATAAAACTGTAGTCTTTTTTTTTTTTTTTAGTATGTACACAAACAAGGAATAGGCACAAAACCCTGTTACCCTATTGCTAGAGTCAGCAATGATATAAACAAATTAAAAAAAACATAATCAGACAATGCAAAGTCCATACTTAGTCCATAGACATCCAAACACTAAGGGCAGCCTCGTATAGGAACTGAAGCCAAGTTCAGAATGTAGCTGAAATGACAGAGAGAGGCGCCACTAAGTGTAGAATTTTAAAATCTTTATTACAAAAACATTTATTACAAAAACTTCCAGATGGCCATCTGGAAGTTTTTGTAATAAATATTTTAAAATTCTACACTGAGGGGCAACTCTCATTTTGTCTCTATTTTTAGTATGTGGCTGTTCTCATCACACTCTGTGAGTCAGGGTTATTTCTGCAGGCTTCAGCAAAGTTATATGGAGGGGAATACAGAACAAAAACAAACCATTTCACACCAGATGATGCCAACTGTTTTTCAGTGGGGCCCAGTTTAATAACTTTTGTAAGGCTTAAGAGTATTGCTTTAATAAAACCTACATGCAAAAACCAGGACTACAAACTTCTATTTTATTTTTTTCAGTTTTAACAGCATCGTTTTCTGTGTAAAGTTGTCTTCAATATTTTACGGTTTTCACATTTTTTTAAACCAGATTTACTCAGGACCCCCTTACTGTCATTTCTCATTCTCAGGGAGCAACCAGAATTTTTTTGTTGACAAAGAATAATGTCATTATTGCTGACCACAAGTCTGGACAGATCAAGCTGGAAGTTTCCCTGGGCGATATTACAAAATTGAGCATGAGCTCCCAAAATGACGGGTTTTTTGCAGTCCATCTTAAGGAAGTATGTTTTTACAGCTATGTATAATGGATATTTGTGACAATTCAGTGCAATTACAAGTGGTTGCCTCATTCTCCTATTTTATTAGGGGGTATTTACTACAGATATTCATATAGCACCAACAATATTACATGTTGGTTCACATATTGTGGATTCACATCAGTGCCTGTTTTCAGGGAACTTACAATCTAAAGTCCTTATCTCATATACATACAAACTCATGCAAGCGCAGGGGGAACACGCAAACGCCATGCAGATGCCCTGGTTGGGATTTGAATCAAGTACTCTGGTGCTCCAAGGCAAGCGTGCTAATCACTAAGCCACTGTGCTGCCAGCTATGTTCTAATATTAGAAACCAGAGAGCCATGACCTTAAATTGTGTTGGTACCCCTTTGTCTAATCAATAATATAAACAGCATAGAGGTCTAATAGAAGCCAGCAGCATAGTGAGGACCAGGAAGTCATCTGATCACCTTGTGTTTGTGATTCCAGGAGATTCCCACCACACCTCATTTTAAGGTTACCCATGGAAAGTTTTTTGTTATAAGTGCAAGAAATACTGCAAATGCAATTCAGATCAAAAGCGCCTATAATAAAATAAATATACACAACATAATAGAAATATGGCTTGTGTCTTTCCAATATCCTACCACCTTCCTTCATTTTTAAGCAGACAGCTTGCCCTATAGCAAAACTATTAATGCCTTCCATCTCTCTAGCCAATGTGTCACAGTGAATTCCTCTACTGATAAAGATTTCATTTCACCCAATAAGTATGTATCAAGAAATTCAGAGTAAAGTTGAAATTCATTATCTGCATATTTGTTCTGGGTTATTGACTCAAAGAATTGAAATAAGAGTATAAGCATCGCAGCCAGACGTCCAGCATTTTATAAATGAGCGGCAGTCTGTTTCTCACAAAGATTTTCTTTATGAAAGAGCTAAAGAGCCAGTGACTATACATGAGGTGATAGAAAAGCCCAACCAGCTACTACAATCAATATTCCGTTAATCAGATTAAACTGATCATAAAAGGTCATATAAGCTGAGGGCCAGTACTTCTGCCAACCAGTTGTACATGTGACACCATTTTCTAATGCAGAAAAAAACTTCTCTTAGCATATATCTGTTTATTTCTACAGATACATATTGACACTCAACCATTGAGGAATAGTTATCTGCCATGAGATACAGGATAAGTGGGCTATATTGTACAAAACAAATTGGGGTTGATTTACTAAAGGCAAATATACTGTGCTCAGGCGCTTAGCAAATGAGGAAAAGCTTTGCTGTGCAAATAAAACTCAATCACATATAAAGAGAATAAAAAACAGCATTTCTTGAACATGATTGGATGATAGAAACCAGCAGAGCTGGAGCAAATCAGTGGCGGCTGGTGTTTTTTTTTTTTTTTCTTTTAGATAGGTTGGTTGGTGGTTGGGTCACAAGCACCCCCACCGGTCGGTCATCAAGCCTGGCACTTACCCCATCTATGTTGCAGGCGAGCAGAGGGCAGGCGACAGGCAGCGGCTCCTCCTTTTCTGCATCATGGCGGCTTCCGACATACGTCTTCTCCCTCCTCTTCCCCCTCCTAGGCATCCAATAGGATTGCCTTTCTTTTTAGCCAGTCTGGTGACAGGTCTCAAGACCTGCTTTCTGATAGACTGGGAGGAGGATCAGTGTGGAAATAGCGAATATTCATTTGCTATTGTCACACAATTGGTTTGGCTTGGAGTGCAGTGCTCTGTGCCCCGCACCCACCCATTTTTGAAGCCTATTAAAGCCTCTGGCTCTAAGCACCCTTCAAACCCTGTTGAACGGGCGGCCGCTGGAACAAATGCACTTGTAGTGCACAGTATATTTGCTTTTAGTAAATCAACCCCCTCCCCCCCATGTCTTGCATAAATGTAAAGACATTTATGGATTGATAAGATCATTAAAGTGGATGTAAACTAGGGCTGCAACTAACGATTATTTTCATAATTGATTCGTTGGCCGATTTATGTTTTCGATTAATCGGATAATAACCATAAAAAAACATTGGTGTGTAATTTAGTTAATATGTAAAGTTTTAAAAACTCTAATCATTCATGGGGTCAAACTGAGGTTCGTTTTCAATCACAGGGATGGGAAAATTGGAAGGAGCAGAATAGAAAACTTCTTGGTCAAAGGAATTTTCAGACCGTGTATGTGGTTTTCCTTCGGAAATTAAATTCATTTTAAAACTGAATGTTAAAAGCAACTGAAATTTTCAAACCACATTCTTTCATTCAGCGAATGTACAAAGATTTTTCATATGAATATTCTCGTGCGAAAATCGATACGTGTATGGCCAGTATAAGGCTCAGTTCACACCTATGCAGTTTGCTTTTGATCAGTTTCTGTAGTACTTTTTGCTGTGCGTTTTGCATTTTTTCACACGCGATTTTGCTGCGATTTGCGTTCTTTATACTTTTTTTGGCCAATTTGTTGTTGGGCAGATTAAAAAAACCCAAATCGCTGCAAAAACTCACTACATGCTTTTCTGCAGGTTCTCCATTGAAGTTTATTGAACCAAAAAAAGCACCGTTTTGCGTTTGAAAAAAGTCCTTTTTTCAAATATGCAGCGGCTGAAAAACACATATGAACGTGTCCCAAAGGAAACCATGTTAAATTAACTGTAGTACGTTTCTGCAAAAAGCACCAAAAAAAAAATGCATAGTTGTGAACCAGACCTAAGACGTCTGGTAGCAGCAGCATGCTTTTATTTTTGTATCACCTGTCATAATGGGGTTAAAAAAACTAAAATTATCCCTTTATAGTACAAAAAGAGCAAATAATCATTACTATAAGGGGTTTACTTATACTGTGAAACAGTGAAAGTAATAATATATATTACTGATGATATATATATATATATATATATATATATATAGATATATATATACATATATATCTATATATATATGTATGTAGATAGATAGATAGATAGATAGATAAAACAAATACACCCAAAAGTAGGATATATGGGCATTTCAACTAGGAGTCAGACATGAAGTATATGAGGGGTGGAGGGGAGATGTACACCTTTTATAGTAAAGTAGTACTAAAAGCTGAGACTTTTTTTTTTTTCATGAATATGATAATTTTAAATATAATGCACTATGCCAGTAGTTTACTTTAAATGTAATTGTAATACCTTCTATTTCCTCCAGTCTATCAGCCTCCACCTTGTCTGGGTTCAGATGCTGATCTCCTTGCACACAATCTATATAGTCTCTTTTTTAAAACAACAAACATGTTATACTTACCTGCTTTGCGTAATGGTTGTGCACAGAGCAGCCCTGATTCTCCTCTTCTGGCTCCTCCTGCCTTTAGAGTGCCCCAATAGCAAGCTGCAAAGTGTAACATTGAGTGCCCCTATAGCAAGATAAAAAAAACTTCTGCCTTTAGAACCACTCACTTCCTGCCCAGGACTACATGCCCCATGAGGCATTGCTCCTCACACATTCACAATCAAGTTCTCAGGCACTTATTGACATGTATGGATGGTGTACTGAGCTGTATGCATGCTGCGCTGTGTCTTCTGACATGTATGGATGGTGTACTGAGCTGTATGTGTTCTGCACTGTACTTCCTGATATGTAAACAAATAATGCATTCTGTATGCAGGCCAACTAATCGTCTGGCCGATGAATCGATTATGAAAATAGTTGATAACTATTTTCATAATCAATTAGTTGTTTCAGCCCTGATGTAAACCTCCACATATACTCAGTGAAGTGAACAACCTCAGATGATATACAGAGATTAAATAAATATCCCTACATAAGTTTTATATGCATATCTGCTATCTTCAGCTTTATATATTCTTTAGAAAGTTCATAGTGTTGCAGATTTTCTCTTTAGCACTGAGTGAAGTATGGGCATACAGCCAGGACAGCTGATTGGAGGAAAGGCACACACCCCCACTCCACATAGGCAGAGACTCTCAGAGCTGTTCTGTGAATAGTTTAGCTCTCTGCTAATATATTTAAAGTAACCTCCCTGACAAAAATTTCAACCTGGTTTTATCTCAGTTGGCAGAAGTTATCATGCTGATAACAGAAGAATGGAGCAGTGCCACGGGACTTAGTGCTTTGAAGAGAGATAAGAAAACACTACAGATATATGTGCCCAGCTCAAATTTCATGAATCTGGTTTATATCCACCTTACAGTGCTGGAACAACTGAGCTTTCGAGTAGCTTTCTACAATGTATATTGCTCAGATTTCCAGGTTTAATATCATAATTAGGTAATCTGTATCTTCCGACTGTTAACTTTAATAACAATGTAATATGTTTCCAAACCTAGGGCTGTGCAGCAGCATCCAAGGGCGACTTCCTCTTCAGCAGTGATCATCTCATAGAGATGGCTACAAAGCTATATCGTACTGCACTGATGCAGACAAAACAGAAAATCTACATTGAGATTGCCGATGAGTAAGTATTGTGCAGTGATTTGCAATGTTACAGAATTGTATGTGGTGCTTGGTATTCTTTGCATTGGGAATTTTTGCAATGTATTTTTATATTTATTGAATTCTTGTGTTTCTATCCCTGCCTCATCTGATGCTGATGGAAAAAAAAAAAGAAAAATTGGCTGTTGTAGGAAATCTTACAGCATATGGGCGCCTGACAGTCTGATTGTTCACCAGATTTAATATGCACTCTGTGTTAACCCTCTTCTCCAAAATAGACTATGAATATACTTTTTATATTTATAATTCGTACCTGAAAATGATTTATGATACATGTCTTACATTTTATATATTTCATATTGTCATGATTGTTCTTTATATACAGGTTTAAATACTCTCACTTCAGAGGCTATATGTATCAGGGGATCTAGTTAGCGGAATCACCAATGAGATCAAATCAATTAGCCACAAAGAGAGTTTTGTTTTTAGTCAATCTGAGTAAGCTGTGAAACATCCACTGAGAAATAAAAAACATAAACTATTGCTGAGCAACACTAATACGCAGGAAGGTTGTATATGTACTGACCATAATGTCTGCCACGTCTTTATGCAAATACAAATAATTTGAAACAACATTGCTGTGCATAAGGTTAGGTGCTTTAAGCTCATCACATCCTCCATCACATACGCTATATTGTCAAAAGTATTGGGACACCTGCCTTTACAAGCACATGAACTTTAATGACATCCCAGTCTTAGTCCATAGGGTTCAATATTGAGTGGGCACACCCTTTGCAGCTATAGCAGCTTCAACTCTTCTGGGAAGGCTGCTACAAGGTTTAGGAGTGTGTCTATGGAAATGTTTGACCATTCTTCCAGATGCGCATTTGTGGGGTCAGGCACTGATATTGGATGAGAATGCCTGGCTCGCCTTCTCCGCTCTAATTCATCTTAAAGGTGTTCTATCGGGTTGAGGCCAATCAAGTTCCTCCACCCCAAACTCATTCATCCATGTCTTTATGGACCTTGCTTTGTGCACTGATCCAAATCATTTGGTGAAGGGGGAATTATGGTGTGGGGTTGTTTTTCCAGGGTTTGGGCTTGACCCCTTCGTTCCAGTGAAGAGAACTCTTAAGGCAGGTCTCGACAATTCCCGGGTGCAGGTCGCCATGGCGACCAGAAATCGCGTCCTGGCAAGTGGTAGCCATTCCTTCTCTTCCCTCACTATCTGAAAACAGCATCTCCGATTCAGCGAGAGCCAAGAGCCGTTTCTCTGCTACTTTCACACTGAAACGTTTTTCAGGCACTGCGGTGCTAAAAATAGCGCCTATGCAGTGCCTGAAAAACTCTCCCCCCATTTTCCCCAGTGTGAAAGCCAGAGTGCTTTCACACTGGGGCGGTGCGCTTGCAGGACAGCAAGAAAAGCCCTGCAAGCCGCATCTTTGGGGCGATGTGTTGAGCGGTGTATTCACCGCTCCTACACTGCCCCCTCCATTGAAAGCAATGGACAGCACTCCCGAAGCAGCTGTACACCGCCTCGGTCGCGCCGTGCGGTGTCACTTTTAACCCCTTGTCAATCCCTTCTTGCATAGCGGTAAATCGCAGCGAATAAGTGGCGATTTACCGCTACCGCCCCTTCCCGCCCCAGTGTGAACGTAGACTAATCTAACAGCTGTTAAACTTGGCAAGCTGCCCAGGATATTTGTTTCTACTTAAAAGAACAAAGAGACACTTTGTTTTTCTTGTTTTTCCTTTCTATCAAAGCAATGAACTCCGATCTGTATGAGGGAAGTTTTAACCGTTTAAAGACTAAACCTTTTCTGACATCTGTGGCTTACAAGTAAAAATCCTGTATTTTTTGCTAGAAAATCACTTATAACCCCCAAACATTACATATTTTTTTTAGCAGAGACCCTAGAGATTACAATGGCAATTGTTGCAATATTTTATGTCACACGATATTTGTGCAGCGGTCTTTCAAATGCACTTTTTTAGAAAAAATACATTTTAATGAATAATAATAAAAAAAACTAAACAGTAAAGTTAGCCACTTTTTTTTTTTTTTGTATAATGTGAAAGATAATGTTGCATCGTGAGAATCGTGATCTTTATTCTAAGCAACAAAATTGTGATAAAGCCTTGTTTACCATCAACCACTCTTTATGTGCAGCTGGACTCCACTATTTCATGATGACTGGAAACCCACCAGAGCAATGAATAGTCACCGTGTAGGCAGGAAGTGGTTGAAAAGAGGCAGAAGAAGATCAGCATCACTGGAATACTACTTTCACCTTTTATTTGTATTTTATTTAATGTATCACTAAGGGTTCATTTAGAGGTGCAGTTAGGTGGTAAAAATGTGCAGTAGACATGTTTTTGCCACCCACCAATGGCCGCCCTTAAGCTCCATTAGGCAGCAGATGAGGGTGTTTTACATGCCGCAGTCACGATGCATTAGACATAATAAGGAGTTTCCCCCTATAACAGGTTTTAGTGTCACTCTCTCTGGCTAGCATATAACCCTGATGTAACGGTGACTGGCTGCTCTGCTGTAAGTTAGGGGGCACAAATTACTTGCCCCGGGCGCTGACAGCCCTCACTATGCTAAAAAAAAATTGGCTCCTAACTTTTTTAGCTGGCTCCTAGATTCAAAGCAAATTTGTCAAGCCCTGTCTTAAGGCATCAGCATACCAAAACATTTTGGACAATTTCATGCTCCCAAATTTGTGGAAACAGATTGGGATGGCCTCTTACTGTTTCAACATGACTGCGCACCAGTGCACAAAGCAAGGTCCATAAAGACATGGATAAGCAAGTTTGGGGTCGAGGAGCTTGAGTGGACTGAAGAGAGTGCTGACCTCAACCTGATGAAACACCTTTGGGATGACTTAGAGCAGAGACTGCGAGCCAGGATGGATGTCTTGTCCACATCAGTGCCTCACCTCATAAATGCGCTGGAAGAACGTTCAAACATTTTCATAGACACACTCCTAAACCTTGTGGACAGCCTTCCCAGAAGAGTTCAAGCTGTTATAGCTGCAAAGGGTGGGCCACCGCAATATTGAACCCTACGGATGAAGACTGGGATGTCCGTTCATGTGTAAAGGCAGGCATCCCAAATCTTCTGACAATATAGTGTATCTAAAACAAAAAAACACACAAAGGAGTACTATGTAAAAATGTTAATTCCCAGGTTGGCGATGTCCCAGTTATTCATAGCTACTAAGCCATGGTTCCTTGTATCTCAGCATATATTAGAGGTCGGAAAACCATCTGATCACTGAAAATGTGCTTTTTTCACCTGATTCTAACATTGCTAGGTCCTGGCAATGAGGCGCTGTCTTGTGACTTGGAACATCTTTCAGTCTACTAAGACAATAGCCAGTTTGAATGGATACAAATTCAATGGATTGCTTAGGTGGGCCCTCATGTTATATAGTTTAGCAAATGCTAAGAAAGACTTTACAACCAGATTGTGTACCCCCCCCCCCCCCCAAACACACACTCCTTCCTTCATTTCAGGCTGTTTGGATGCATACAGGCATCATCACATTGCTGTGTTGGAAGAGTAGAATGAGAATAGGTTCCTCAGGCCCTCCAAGTCCTATTCATGAAAGAAAGCAACCAGTAATCTGTTTTCTTAGTTCACAGTTGGAAGTACAAAAAATAATTGCTACAAAGGGGAGAGAACCCTTTAGTCTTCCAAGTTACTAGCCCCTAATGATATTTGAATGATTTAAAAATAACCAGGGTGGATAGTTGAGCACATGGTGGGGAAAGCATACAATAGTTTTGTAAGTAAGATATTCTCCAGCAGGGAGAAAGACATTCATGGGTGTCAATAAATCTGATAAAGGGTCATAAACTGTCAAGAAGGGAGGTTTCCCTTCTGTGTAATGACCCTGCTCTTTCTCCCAGTAGTATAGCAGAAGGCAGAAATGCACATCTTTCAAACCATGAGGGTGTAGGGGCCTAATAGCTAGGCATAAGAATGGAATATCAAAGTACACACTTTTGTAAACCGTGCTATAAATCTCTTATGCCTGACTCCTCATTCTCCAGGGATAACACATTAAAAACAATGTTAGTGTTTGGAAGCTGCTCTCTGTCTAAAGTAATTTTTTTTTCGCCATGAGGGGTTGCTGCCATCTGCGTATGCATTTTTGTTTTATAATTTCTTTTCTATGATATTTTCTATAGTGAATGTAGGGCTTTTGTGTCACATTTATTGTGGCAAATGGGAGATTTCATGTCCTTTAACTTGTGGCTAACGTAAAGCCACACTCATGTCTTGACCTCACCCAATATCCTTTATGCACTGCGGTGACTACTCTTAAGATTGCAGCAGCACCCTTAAATGCAAAGCAAATACATGGACATGTTTTCATGGCCAATTCAACAAAGGATAATATAGCCATACTAGTGTAGTTTGTGTTTAAATCTCCGCATATAGAAAACTTTCTGTGCTTTGCTTTGTAAATAGCCTTTTTAAATACACCAAGCCATTCATTTGCACACATTTATAGCTTTCACCAAAAATGGTAAAGCCCAAAACCACAGTCTTTTTTTTTTTTTGTGCCAGGAAACAAATGATGTAGTATATTTCTTCATTCTTTTACAGTTTCTTCTTTCAAGCTATTAGCACATGTGTCAAACATGAGGCCCTTGGGCCAAATCCAACCCACCAGACCATTTCATGTGTCCCTCGTACCCAGGGCTTTTTCTCAGCCAGAACGTGACAGAACTCCACAGATGTGGGGAATGGGGGAGAGTGGTGCAGAGGGCAGAGCTGAGGAGAGATGGAAGTGGACAGCCTGTGAAAGAGTGTGTATAGCACATCCCTAAACCCTGCACTCTGTATGTAGTGCACTTCTCAAACCTGCACTCTGTATTTAGTGAGTTCCTCAACCCTGCACTTTGTACACAGCACACCCCTGAACTCTGCACTCTGTACGCAGTGCACCCCTGAACTCTGCACTCTGTAAGCAGCGCACCCCTGAACTCTGCACTCTGTACGCAGTGCACCCCTGAACTCTGCACTCTGTACGCAGTGCACCCCTGAACTCTGCACTCTGTACGCAGTGCACCCCTGAACTCTGCACTCTGTATGCAGTGCACCCCTGAACTCTGCACTCTGTATGCAGTGCACCCCTGAACTCTGCACTCTGTACGCAGTGCACCCCTGAACTATGCAATCTGTATGCAGCGCACCCTTGAACTCAACACTCTGTACGGAGCGCACCCCTGAACGCTGCACTCTGTACGCAACGCATCCTGAACTCTGTACGCAGCACAGCCCTGAACTCTGCACTCTGCACGCCACGCACCCCTAAACTCTGCACGCCACGCACCCCTCAACTCTGCATACTGCGCACCCCTCAACTCTGCACATGCTGAAAATAATTGTCACTTTTTTTTGAAAATAAAGATCCTTGTCGCAGTTTTTAGCTATATGCAGCTTTATGCTGACGCTCACAAATTGTTAGCAGTCCATTGACCTTTTTGACACCTATTAGTTCTGGCTTTTATAGACCTTACACAAAACCAGTGCAATGACTTTGGAACATAAGCTTATAGGGGCATAGAGTACTGTGTGGTGTGAAGAAATGCTGTAAAGTAAGAATGCTTTCAAAAATATATATTTAAATTGTTTTTATCAATCTACAAAATTCAAAAACCAAAGAAAAATCTAAATCATATCAATATTTGTTGTGACTGCCCTTTGGTTTCAAACCAGCATCAATCCTTACTTACAATCAATACTTGTACACTTGCACAAAGTCAAGATTTTGTATGGTTCAGGTGTATGATTAACCAATTATACCAAGCAGGTGCTAATGATCAGCAATTTCATACGTAAGTTGAAACAGTCATTAACTGAAATGGTAACAGCTGTGTAGCAGGCTTAAAACTGGGTAAGGAACAGCCAAATCTTGCTACTAAGGTGAGGTCATGGAAGATCGTTTCATGTCACAGGTCATACACAATAGCAAGACATAGGGTGCAGTGATTTCAAAGCAGACTGCGGTTTCAAGATGTGCTGTTCAAGTTCTTTTGAAGCACAAACAGGCAACTTTGAGGATTGTAGTCGCAGTTATCGGCCAACAAAACTTAATGCAGCAGATCAAAGAGACATACTTAGTTTGAACATGTCCAGCAGTGCCATTGGCACAGAACTGAGTCGAAATTTGAAATATTTAATGGTTAGTAGGAGGCAGTTTGGGACTGCATGTCTGCAAATGGAGTTGGAGGCTTAGTTAGGATCAATGGTGTCCTTAATGCTGAGAACCACAGACAGATACATATGCGTCATGCCATACAGTTAGGTGTGTGAATTTTTTCCCCAAATTTATTCTGCAGCAGGACAATGACCAACACGTACAGCCAATGCCATTAGGAACTCTCTTCAGCGTAAACAAGAAAAAAAATGAGTTCTGGAATTGATATTTTGCCCCCCGCAGAGCTCTGATCATAACATCATGAAATCTGTCTGGGATTACATGGAGAGACAGAAGAATATGAGGCCTTCATCCACAGATGATCTGTGGTTAGTTCTCCATGATGTTTGGAACAACCTTACCTGCCGAGTTCCTTCAAAAACTGTGTGCAAGTGGGTTGCCACACCAAATATTGATTTTGATTTGGATTTCTCTTCTTTTCATTTACTTTCCATTTTGTTAATTGATAAAAAAAAAAATAACTATTAACACTTCTATTTCTGAAAGCATTGTCAATTTACAGCATTTCTTCACACCTGCCTAAAACGTTTGCACAGTAGTGCAGGCATAAAGCTGTAAAAGTGACATTCACAAAACCTTCACTGCAGGTGAATTTTTCTGGTGCACGTGTGTTTAGTTACATTGCTTGATTTACCTGCAGTGAATGTTTGGTGAATGCACTGCTTTATAAGCCCCATAGTGATTATTATCATTTAGATGGACTTCTGGAACAGGCAAGACATTAAAGCGGTAGTAATCCGCCACTAGGATAAGAACAAAGTGGGCTCTCTGCAGGGTTAAGTCCTAATGTACTAATATGCACCGCATACTAGCACATTGACAGATTTACCTGTAAAGTGGATCCTCAGCACAACCACCTTCACCCTGTCTTTGTTCTGGGTTTGCATGTTCTGGCTGTATGAATAGCCAGGTCACGGGGCCCAGAGCTCTGAAGGTACGGCACAGGATGTTGTCACCAGCGGCATCCCTTGTGAGTTTCTCCTAAACTTGCACAGTTTAGGAGATATTTACTGTACCTACAGGTAAGCCTTATTATAGGCTTACCTGTAGGTTCAATTTCAAAAGTGGAGTTTATATCACACAAATTTTGAGATACAGCTCATTTTATTTTTAGCGGACCTGGGGACCTTTTGGCTTCCCTACTACATATATGAAGGGTTCCTATATATTAGTTTTATGTTAGTTTTTCAAATATAGTTCCTCACTTCTGTATAACATGTAAAAGCAACAGACAGAATAAAAACTTTGACATAATATAAATTTTTTTCACAGCTATATTTGAAAGTCTGGATTTCGTGAAAACCTGTCATTTTACGAATATGAGAAATGCCACTGGTTGCATATTTTATCAGTTGTCAGTTTGTTGCTCTTTTCCTATAGCTTTGCTGCTTAGTAAGATTGGAGCCTGCATGTTTATTTCAAGTGATTGTCAAGGTTCTTCTTTTGTTTTTGTAAAATAACAAACATGTCATACTTACCTGCTCCATGCAAGGGTTTTGGAAAGAGCGGCCCAATCCTCGTTTTCTGGGGTGTCCTGGCGGTCCCGGCCCCGCTCCCTGCTCCTGTATCACTGGATTTGATTGACAGCAGCGGGAGCCAATGGCTCCCGCTGCTATCAAATAGTCAGACAGACAACCGATCCCAGGTAAGGGCTAATCACCTACCGCTGATACCAGGTGCTCCATCCAGACCGTGGGCTGTGCAACAAGTAATGAGAAAAGAGATGACGGCACTCTGGATTAAGCGGTGAAAAGCAGTGTAGGCTTTATTGGAAAAATTACTGCATGGTGTAAAATTAATCCATAATTCCAAGGAATGCACAAATACAAATCCAGTCACAGATCAAACAGGTACAAGATGAGATAGATGCGTTTCACAAATCTATCTACGCGTCTATCTCATCTTGTACCTGTTTGATCTGTGACTGGATTTGTATTTTTGCATTCGTTGGAATCATGGGTTCATTTTACACCATGCAGTAAGTTTTCCAATAAAGCCTACACTGCTTTTACCGCTTAATCCAGAGTGCCGTCATCTCTTTTCTCAATACTTCCTGCTGCTATCAGTCTATCCAATGAGGACCCGAGACAGTGGCTGGAGCTGCTGGGCTCATGCTCGTTGCTGTAACAATCGGGTTCATGTAGGAAAAAGGGGGGCTCAGGGGTGCAGCTGCAGCGCAGAAGGTTTTTCACCTTAAAGCGGAGTTCCACCCTGTTAGAAGTCAGCAGCTACCAAAAGGGTAGCTGCTGACTTTTAACAATAGGCCACTCACCTGTCCCCTCCCCCTCCCCTCGGGCATCACAAGTGTGGGCACCCGGCTTTGGCTTCAAGCCAGGCGCTCACTGCGCATGCGGCTTGTGAATGGCTCGGCGTATCTTCTGGGACCTGTGATCACTGAGAGGGAGGGTGGGAAGGTGAACTTCCTTCCGGCTCCTCGGCGCCAGGAGAGGAAGTGGACCATGGACCCTGTGAGAACAGGGTCCATGCCCCCCCCCCCCAAAAAAAAGACATGCCAATTATGGCACATCAGGGGGGTCACCTCCTCTTAAAGCGGAAGTTCCACTTTTGGGTGGAACTCCGTTTTAATGCATAAGGTGAAAAACTTTAAAGGTTTACAACTCCTTTCAGTTCAGTGCCTCACATACTTGTAAAACATTAGGAGTTAGCTAGCAAATGATAAATGTCAGCCCTATCGGCTCCTATATTTCTGTGATGACAGGTTCAACATAATAATGAACTTCTGAGAGTCTCTGAACTTTAACAGGGAGCAAATACCTCGGCCCTTGCACTACATTTGTTCTACATACTGTCTTGGTCACATGCATGCCATTTTAGCCCTTCCTCCCATGCCTCATTATCTCCAATTCCTGGTCCTTGGAGGGGAGAAAAATAATCTAAGGGGTAAAGAGTTATTTGTGGGTGACTGCCACAATTTTACAAGAGTTGACAACTCCTTGCCCAGAGAGCTCACAGATTCTTTGCACCAAGGTGTAGTCCATTATGAACTCTAGTCTGAATGAGTATGAATAGGTACCATAGAATTTTAGACACACACAGCCAGAGGACACCAGTAGGTTGGTAGTGCATTTATAATAGAGGCTTTAGGGTGTCTGACTTGGAATTTAGATTGTATGTATTTAATTTTTAGCTTTTTTTTGGGGATCTTTACATACACCTCCTTGTGACAGTGGGATGGGGATCCTCTCCCAGCACCTGCGGTCACATTTTGAATCTGTGAGTGAAAATAGTACAAGTCCTGTCCACCACCACATCAGATGGACTTGCATTTTGAATGGGTCGCGAGCATACTGATTAGCGCATGTAGTCCATTCACACTCCCTCCAGCTTGCAAGCTGACAGCTTGTACAGGGGTACTAGATAAAAGCTGGTGGGGAACTGTGCAGGAGCCTGATATTGCACCTGCGATCTACTGATCACAAGTGCAATACTTTCCTGGACCTCCCCATGTCAGCCTACTATGGGTCAGCTCCGCCCCCTCTGACCCCTCCAGGACCACCTCTTTTCTAGCCCATAAAGGGTGGCTGTCTGCCCCAGATTACCGTTCTTTTTTCATCCTCGCTCCTTTTTTTATTTTCGTGACATAGGATGGAGGCTTGCCTGGCGATTCCCCTCTGTATAATGGACAAGGCTCCTGGAGGAGGTGGGTTCCCCCTGAGGCAGGGGACGAGTTGTTATTAAGCAGTTTAAATAACTGTAATATGCCAGCAAAGACTGTAACAGTATAAATTACTGTGTACTCCTACGGGCAGGAAACACTATGTATTGCTGTGGCCTGAATAAACACGGATAACAGTATAAAGTACTGTCTACTGTAGCATCGGAGATAACGGCATAAATTACTGTATACTTTATCGGAAATAACAGTATAAATTACTGTCTACTGTAACATTGGAGACAGTATAAATTACTGTCTACTGTAACATCAGAGACAACAGTATAAAGTACTGTCTACTGTAACACCACAGACAACAGTATAAAGTACTGTCTACTGTAACATCGCAGACAACAGTATAAAGTACTGTCTACTTCAGGCATCAGGTACAGCAGTAGGTTTTATTCTGTCTATTGTATGTCCAGATATTACACTCTACTTGTCATTGGGGCTCGATGCATAACTTGCAGTTGGAGGTGTCATCTGATTATGTCATTATCTCTTATGGCGTTATTTAAGTAATGATTGCGGGACTATAACTGTTCTGGATTAAGTTTATATTATGCCTTTAGGGCAGGGTTCAGTTGTGCCTAGCATGTCAGGTCTATCTCAGCTGTGGCGTATGTGTTACTGTACCTGCAGCCAGGGCAGGCGGCACGCTGAGCTCTCTAGTCCCTCGGCGGCCTCGTGTTACAGCGGGGAAGCCGTCGGGAGGAGAGTGACGTCACGCCTGAGCGCCTCGGACCGTTGCTAGGTTACGGTCAGACGCTCGCTCTGGATTGGCGGCGGCGGTCCTCTTCTTTGGGCCGTCCCTCTGGGGGAGTGCTCTCTGCACAGCTACTGCTCGGCTCCCAGGGAGAAGCTGCGCTGCCAGGTAAGCCAGGGCTGATCTCCCTGCATGTTATCTGGCCTATTGGAGTCTTATGCTCCCTTGTTTCTGTTCTAGGTCGGATCCAGATTGATTGCTACCTGCCTCCAATTCCAACTAGATCCCATGGAGCGAGAAAGGTCCCCAAGGCAGGATAAATGCCCGCGGAAAGGGAAGAAGTCTGCGTCCAGTAAGAAGGAGAAAAAGAGCGCCCGCACCGGTCGGCGGCGAGAGTGCCCTAGGTCTCCATCTCTGCAGCCGCACTGCAGTCGGGTCGCGCAGGAAAAGAGACGTCATAGACCCTCGGGGATATCTCGCTCACATTGCAGAGAGAGGGAGCTGTGGTCCTCATCTTCTTCCAGAGAGTCTTCTCCAGCCTCAGATCAGGATAATGCTTGTTGGGCCTGTTCAGCTCAAGCCTTGCCAGGCAAATTGGTGTGTGCCTCATGCTTTAAAGAGGCTGCTCGGAATGACGCATCGGATGCTCGCAGAGTAAAATCATATACAAGGGACGCAGTGAAGAGAGGTCTTAAGGGCATCACTAAGCGGTCTTCTCGCCCTCCTGTGTCGTCTTCATCAACAGATTCTGAGCAATCAGTGCAGTGGGGTTCGGATCGGCAGGAGTCGTCTGAATCCGAGTGCGACCCCGAACCTCGTGCGTTTGATTTTGCATTAATTCCTCCCTTGGTAGAGGCAGTGAAGGAGGCCATGAAATGGCAGGAGGATGCTTCTCCACCAAAGAAGCAACGCAAATACTATCCGGAATTGAAAAAGTCCCTACCTTCCTTACCGTTTATTGAAGAGATTCGAGAAGTCATGAAGAACGAATGGGCTAGACCCGAGAAGAGGTGGAATGTCCATAATAGGGTTGCAAAGCTTTACCCCTTTAGTTCAAGGGACACGGAGTGTTGGGACACTGCACCTAGGGTGGATGCGTCCCTACAGAGACTGGCCCGCAACATTACGCGTCCCCTGGAGGATTCAGTCTCTTTCAGGGACCCCATGGATCGGAGGGTGGATACGGACCTAAAAAGGTTATACACTGTGGCTGGTGCAGCCTGTAGGCCAGCAGTGGCACTCACTTCGGTAGTGGCAGCCCTCAAGTCCTGGGTGGCTGAGTTGATGGAGGAATGTTCGGGAGAAGAGCGAGAAAGTGCTCCGTGGCAATTCCTGAAGACTGCAGTGGAATTTGTAGCAGAAGCAGCAGTAGACCAGGCTAGAATGGCAGTTAAAATGATGGCTCACTCTGTTTCGGCCCGCAGAGCTTTATGGTTGAAACATCAAAACACAGCCTGTGTGCGGTTCCTTTTGACGGTAAACTGCTCTTCGGAGGTCCTTTGGAGGCTGCGATTCTAAGGGTCTCAGGTGGAAAATCCGGGCTGATTCCCCAAGAAAGGAAGAAGCAGCCCAGTCCTTTCGCCCTTTCAGAAAGTCAAGGGACTCTTACAGGGAGGCGACGGCATACAGGCCAGGGAGGCCGTTCTTCAGGCAATGGAAAGGGACTGGAACAATTGTTCGTAGGCCAGCAAAAAACAGGGCCAACGACGCTCCGAAAGCCACTGGTAAGGCTTTCTGAAGGTGTCTCCGCTCGATCCCCTCAGGTCGGAGCAAGACCAAATCGATTTGCGGGAGTTTGGGCGGAGGGCATTCAGGACGCCTGTATTTTAAATATCATCCGGTCGGGCTATCGGCTCGATTTCGAAGCAAGACCTCCCCAGGCTTTCTTTGTGGAGACTCCACTGCCTTCAGATGCGGAGAAGAGGAGGTGTTAGCGGACATATATAGAAGAATTGCTTGCAGCAAACGCCATCCGACCGGTTCCAAAGCAAGAACGGGGTCTAGGGGTGTACTCCCCCCTGTTTTTAGTGCCGACGGCGTCGGGAGGTTTCAGACCAGTGTTGGATCTCAAAAGGCTGAACTCGCTTATGAAGATTCCCCCGTTCAAGATGGAATCTCTGCAGACTATCATTTCAGTAGTAAGAGAAGGAGGTTGGATGGCTTCCATCGACTTGGCAGATGCATACCTCCATGTGCCAATAAACAAAGCTCATCAGCGTTTTCTCAGGTTTACCGTGGAGGGATCACATTTCCAGTTCCGGTGCTTTCCATTCGGTCTTTGTACAGCCCCCAGAACATTTTCAAAGCTCCTGTCCGCAGTCATCGCAGTTCTCAGAACCGAGGGAGTTCAGATCTTCCATTATTTGGACGACATACTCCTGTTGGGCGTCTCGAAGGAACTCCTCCAGGGCCATGTGGAGCTCACCTGCAAGACACTCGCTCACTACGAATGGTTGATAAATGTTCGAAAGAGCCAGATGAACCCAACTCAAACGTTGGAATATCTCGGAGTGGAATTCAACACATTTCAGGGGCGAGTGTATTTGCCTCAGGGAAAGGTAATCCAGGTCCAGTCTTGAACCAGGGCGGTCATGAAAAAATCCTCCCTGCTGGCGAGAGTGCATGCGGTTCCTGGGGGTACTATCAGCAACCATTCCAGTGGTACCATGGGCAAGATGGCACAGAAGGAGGTTTCAGTTCAGTTTCCTTCTCCAGTGGGACCGCTGCTCTTTGAGTCAGAAGATTCACCTCCCAGTACCAATCCATCACTCACTAACTTGGTGGACAAGGGCACGCAATTTATCGCGGGGAGTTCCCTTGAAACCCTTGGAGCCGTTGCTGTTGACAACCGATGCCAGTTCGATCGGGTGGGGAGCTCATTGCCGAGATCAGCCGGCGCAGGGACGTTGGAAGGCTCAGGGAGTTCGGCCTTCAAATTGTCTAGAATTGGAAGCCGTCAGACGCGCTCTCATAGCGTTCCAGCCTGTTCTGCAAGGTCAAGCGGTCAAGGTACTGTCGGACAACAAGGCGGCAGTGGCTTATTTGAGGCGTCAAGGGGGCACCCGAAGCTGAGAGCTTCTTCAGGTGGCCCCCAGATCTTTCCATGGGCGGAGAAGAATCTCGTCTCTCTCACAGCCTCTTATCTCCCAGGGACCGACAATGTCTTAGCGGATCGGTTGAGCCGACAGTTTTTGGATCACAATGAGTGGGGGCTCAATCCCAAATACCTATCCAGGATCTTCAGGATGTGGGGTACACCATCGATAGACCTAATGGCAATGGAGAAGAATTGTCAGCTTCCTCGCTTCTTCTCTCGGACATGGAATCCTCAGGCTTTCGGTCAGGATGCGCTGTCCAGATCCTGGGTGTTCCCTTTGGTGTATGTGTTCCCTCCGCTTCCCTTGATTCTCAAGGTGCTGTTGAAGATACAGCGGGAGAAGGTCACAGCAGTAGCAATCCTTCCATACTGGCCCAGGAGGCCGTGGTTCTCTCTGGCCTGGAGAATGAAGGTTTGCCACCCAATCCTATTACCAACTTCTCCAGATCTTCTGATCCAGTGCGGGCTGTGTCACCCGAACCCCGAGAGATTGAGGTTGATGGCGTGGAATTTGAGAGGAGATCTTTAGGGAACTTACATCTCAACGTGCGTGTAGTGAACACTTTACTACAGGCTCGGAAGAAGGCTACGAATTCCACATATTACAGGATCTGGCAGGCCTTCTGTAACATCGCTGCATTGAGGGGTTGGAATGTAAACTCTACATCTGTTGCAAACATCTTGGACTTTCTACAGGAAGGCCTGGATAAGGGTCTAGCATACAATACCCTAAAGGTCCAAATCTCGGCCTTGTCGGCAATGCTGAACAGAAGATGGGCTCTACATCCGCTGGTGGCCCAGTTTTTCAAGGCGGCCATGAAGATTAGGCCTCCACGAAAGTCTTTTTTTCTGAAGTGGGACTTGACGTTGGTCTTAAGTGCACTGTTGGCTCCCCCTTTTGCCCCTGCCTCGGCCTGCTCTTTGTTCCACCTCACGTTGAGAACCGTCTTTTTGTTGGCCATTGCTTCAGCTAGAAGTGTTTCGGAGCTATGCGCCTTTTCTTCAAAAGAGCCTTACTGCATGATCCTGCAAGACAAGGTTATACTCAAACCGGTGCCCAGTTTTCTGCCTAAGGTCAACACTTCGTTTTACTTGAACTGGGAAACAATTCTTCCGGCCTTCCCAACAGAGTCTAAAGAGGATGAGTGGAGCTTGTTGGACTTAGTATCAGTCGTCTCGGATTATCTGATTCACACAGAGGAATTTGGCAGCAGGACCAGTTGCTCGTGTTCCCGACAGTCCCCAAGAAGGGGATGGCGACATCCCCAAGAGTGGTTTCGTCTTGGATAGTGTGTGATATACAGATCGCATACAAGTCCTTGGGCCTTTCTCCTCCATCAGAGATTACGGCGCACTCAACGAGGGGTATGGCAGCCTCGTGGGCAGTAATTTTCCTTTCCTGGATCCTCCCCATGTCAGCCGGGGAACCCCACCCGATTGTCCGTCGCGAGGCGGGTACAGTCGAACAGTGATCTGGAGCAGACAGTTGCCCTTTATGGGCTAGAAAAGAGGTGGTCCTGGAGGGGTCAGAGGGGGCGGAGCTGACCCGTAGTAGGCTGACATGGGGAGGATCCAGGAAAGGAAAATTACGGTAAGTATGGCAACAATTTTCCTTATTGCAGGCACCTGTTAAAAAAAAAAATGCACATTTTTTTAACCTGCAAAAAATATGCATTTATTTTTTAGTAAAAGGTTAACTTTAAACTTTAAAGCCTTTAAAAAGACATCTAGTGATGATGATACAATATTATGAAGCTGAATTTGGTTAGATGGTGGATTATTGCCAAGGTGTTTGAATGAAGGCTAACATTTTTTCCTTTTATCTTTACATCTGGTTGCCTGATGTCCCAATCTATAAACTGCAAAGATTTTACAAAACTGCAGTGCATAGTGCAGAATTATAGAAAGAAACATGAAAAATGCCTTCTGCTTCTTGATCAGGGGTGCATTTAATTGAATCCTTGTACTTGCCTTAGGCTCGGTTCACACTGATGCGATATAGGATCCCACTTGTGAGACCCTAAGTCGGATGACCTGTGAAATTCAAAGTTTCCCTATGAGAGCTGTTTTACCTGGTACTACACAAGTCTGTCTGACTTTGGAAAAGATTCCTGAACTACTTTGGTCAGACTTTGATAAAACTTCAATACCACAGAGTGTAAAATGTCACATCAAAGTTATATTAAAGCTGGGTTCAAAAGCCGCACATCTTTGTAGTAGGGCTAGTTGGAGCCTAAGTCTGTGCTGTAAGGTATAATGCGTACTATTTGCAGAGCTTCTTTCTTAGAGCAAAGCTGTAGGTACTTACAAATCCCCCCAATTTCCCAAATACCTTGTCCAGTAAGTGAACACCTTGTATTCACTGTAAAAATATAAGGCATTCTATGAATGATGGAAGTGATGTATGACCTCCTGTGGTCAATGTGCAGTGAGGAAGCCACTTGCACAGTATCTCAAAGATCATGGGTCTCACTGTATGTAGCACAAATTACTACAGTGGTTTACAATATCTCCATGGGTCCTACAGAGATCAGCCATGTATAGTTTCAATGTAAGTATGCTAAAAAATAAAATAAAATAATTCCTGCAGTTTATCTTTAACAGCATGGATGTTAAAGCTCAGGTCTTAAGGGATATTGGTTTATCCGAATCGCTTGTTCCTTTGTTCATTGGGCTAAGAAATCCACCTCTCACATAGTCTACCATTGCTACTGGAAAGCTTACTTCTCATGGTGCAAGGCACTGAAATTCAATCTCAGGACACGCTCTGTGTGATGCATCCTGACTTTTTCTTCAGTCTGGTGTGGATTAATGAGTTCTATAAACGGTCAGATCTCAGCTTTAGCGATTCTTTGAAGACTGCTTGCCTCTCACACTTTGGTAAAAGCCTTTGTATGGGGGAGGTGGTGGGGAGTTACTTGCACAGTTATGCCTACTGTGTATATTCATCTGTTAATCTCTGGGACTTCAACCTGGTTCTGTCAGTTTTTCAAAAACTGCAATTTAAAGCAGAGCTATCCCTCTGTCTCAAAGGCGGCTGGTGAAATTTTAGGTTGGGAGGGTGCGAGACCCCTCCCACTTCTCATAAGCCCCACCCCTTATAGATTCCACCCATTGTGTCATAAGTATACAGCCCAGCATCACCAGATAGGGGTATATACAGCATGACCAGAGGAATATATATAGCATGACCAGAGGAGTGTATACAGCATGACCAGAGGAGTGTATACAGCATGAGCAGAGGAGTGCATACAGCATGAGCAGAGGAGTGCATACAGCATGAGCACAGGAGTGTATACAGCATGAGCACAGGAGTGTATACAGCATGAGCACAAGAGTGTACACAGCATGACCAGAGGGGTATATACAGCATGACCAGAGGGGTATATACAGCATGACCAGAGGGGTATATACAGCATCAACAGAAAGGTGTGTATATATAGCATCAACAGAAGAGTATATACATCACCATAGGTAGTATATGTAGCATCACCATAGGGGTATATGTAGCATCACCAGAGGGATATATACATCACCATAGGTAGTTTGTAGCATCACCAGAGAGGTATTTACATCACCATAGGGCTATACGTAGCATCAATAATTACGGGTACCTGGCTTCAGGCTTGTGGCTTCCCATGTGGCCGCTCGAGTGAAGAGTCTGTTACTCCGGTTCCAGGCTCCTGGCTGGAACTCACTAACTGTGGCTGGAGTCACTGGCGGACCGGGTCTGGCTGGCTGTGACTGGCTTAGCCTACTAGTAGTAATTGCCTTGGGGACTTGCTTGGGCGGACGGCTGGGCCTTGGGCACGGCAAGTGACGGAGTCGGCCAGCGGCAGCGAGGAGGACGGATGGAGGGAACCTGGCGGGTGCTGTTTGGTCATCAGTGATCACACGCCCAGCAGCACGTCCTCCATTTTCACGCCCACCACACCGTGACATGACCAGGACAGCTGGCACGCAACACTTACACTTTTAACTCTGGCCAATGAGCTCACTAATTGCTGTCAGCAGACAGCAAGGAGCCGGAAAAAAAAATCAGGGAAACGCTGTATCAGCGCCACTTTTCAAGGGGATGGTTGGACTTTTCGTTCTTTTTTTTTTTTCATCATTCACGGGGGGAAGGGGGGGGGTGCGGCGCCAGGAAGGGGGGGAGTGCGGCGCCAAGGCGCCCCCTATGGACGAACCACCACTGCTCTGTCTGCTTTCCCTCACCAGGTAGCCTTTCTTATTTGCCAGGATGAATTTTTTTAGTTGGCAGCTTTTTCCTGTAAGGGATCTTTTCATGTGCTTCACAGAGCCAAGACTGTCTTGAGGCCTAAGGCCTCTCTTCTCCCTAAGGTGGAGTCCTTCTTCCAACTTAATCAGTACATTGAATGTCTATCCCTTTGTCCTACTCTGGTACATCCCAAGGGGATCCATCGTTTTGCGCCAGTACAGGCTCTTAGAGTTTAACTCTCCACGACAACATCTTTTAGCATGACTGCCTTTCAAAGGACCCCCATGGGAATTAACCTGTCTCTAGCTCCAGAAGTTGCAGATCAGTAAGTGCCCCCTGGGCTTTTCAACATCAGGTATCTGTTTTCACAGATTGCAAGGCTGCCACCTGGTCTTATGTTCACATATTCTCTAAGTTTTACCAGGCGATGCTAGCTTCAGGCATACAGTTTGAAAGAGAGCATGTCAAGGCAGAGAAACAGTAGTACACTGATCTTTTCAGTAAAGAACTGTGCAGGGGAATGTGTCAGCACAAGTTTGTCCATTGGATTACAGGCTGGCTGTGCTCCCAGGTAGAATAGAAAACTGACCTTTTCTGGAATAAATGTGCTTCCATGGCTATCATGGTCAGTTTGAAATAGGAAAGCAGGAAAATTGTCAGGATCACCAGGTATTTCACATAAAGGAAGCAATACAAAGAGAACAGGATGCAAGTGATAACATGACCCCTGTTCTCTGCTGCATAGTGGGCTTAAAGAGCTGGGGGTGTATACTGCATAAGGGTGTGTCAGCAGAAGGCAGAGTGTGAGCAGTACGCTGATCTTCCCAGTTATTAGCTATGCAGGGAATGTGTCGGCATACATTTGCCCTTTGCATTACAGGCAGGCTGTGCGCCCAAGTAGAATGCAAAGAAGGAAACTCACCATGCTGAGATGAATGTGCTTCCATGCCTAGTGTGGTCAGTTTGAAATAGGAAAGCAGGGGGACTGGCAGGATCACCATGTATTTCACACAAAGGAAACAAAGCAAACAGAATAGGATACCTTTTTATACAAAGACATGGTACAGCAGATGCCCATGAGGAAAATTAAATGTTGGGGTAGCATACACTTGAAGGGACACTGGTCCCACCCCCTCTATCTTATGATCACTACCATTACTGATTTTGTATAAAACTAAACATGGTGGGAGTGGGTGGGCTTATACAGTCTAACACTTATTCTGATGTAAGTGTCCAATACTTCTGTGGAACTTCTGCTTTAAGGAAAGGTGACCCCCCCCCCCCCCCCCGACATGCCAATTGGCATGCTATTTTTTTCAGGGGGACACCAGGTCCACTTCCTCTCCTGGCGCCGTGGAGCCAGAAGAAAGTTCACCCCCCCCCCTCTCGGCGATCTTCTGGGACACGTCACAGATCCCGGGAAACATACGCCGGCCATTCACAGCGCGATTTGTTCATGTGCAGTGCGTGCCCAGCTTTGAAACCAAAGCCGGGTGCCCACACTTGTGATGTCGGCGCCATACAGAGGAGGGGGAGAAGAGCGATGCTGCAGACGGCTGCATTGCTGGAGCCTGGGACAGGCGAGTGTCTGATTACTAAAAGTCAGCAGCTACGCTTTTTGTAGCTGCTGACTTTTAATAGGGTGGAACTCCGCTTTAACCTATGTGTCTATGCACACACAAACTTTCAGAGGAATTTGGAGGCATAAGCATGTAGGGGAAGTAAAAAAGAAACACGACTGCGTCCAGGAGTAGAGGCTGTTGGCTGTAAAAAAAAAAAAACGCAGCTAAATGTGGCTAAAGCGGCTTAGCACTGTAACGAGATTTTAGCCGTGTTTGCCATTTTTAGGTCTTCATTATAGGGAGTGTTTTTACTGTAGAAACACCAAAAACGCTAATGTGCATAAATGCCTGCAAACTATTCAAAAATGTGGCTAAAAGAGCATTTTTAACGCTGCTTTTTTTGAGACAACAGTGCTGGTGGTTTTTAAATGTCCCATGCCTTTTCTTGCTGAGGTTTTATGGCAGGATTGGTAGACTTCAAACCATTAATTAGCCAGGTCTATCAATAGAAAGATCTAACTACTAGATTATCTGCCATAAGAAGCTATTTTATGATGCAGCCCATAAAAATTAAGACCGCCCGCCATCATTATACGGTGGTCGTTGCTATGGTAGCAGATAGCCTTCCCCCGTAATCTTTTTTTTTTCTGCACAAGATAAGTCTCAGTGGCGGATTCGCCGCAAGATCACTTTTATCAGCGGCCGGAGATGTGCCCCCCCTCCCCCCGGTTTCCATTAATCTCCGCCGCTTACTGGACCTGCCGCCAGCGACGGAGATGATCGGTTCCTCTCACCCCAGTGTCCATGAGCCGAGCGAGCGGCTGAAGCCATTTACTCGGCTCCATAACATGGCATGGCGGAAGCGACGTCACAAGTCACTTCCACCCAATGCTCTGAGACCCCATTCACACCTGAGCGTTTTGTAGCTTGAAGCCTGAAGCTACAAAACCCTTGAGGGGGAAAAAAAAATCAATGATTCTCTAAGGAGTCCATCTCCACTCAAAAACGCCTGAAGCCAAACGCCTGAAGCTCAAAAAAGTTCTGGAGGTTATTTTGTAGCTTGATTTGGGCGTTTTTCTACTTTTTGCATTAGTGGCCTTCTGACCTGTACAAAATCGCAGTAAGAAACGTGTGTATTTCTGCCTGAAAACGCTATGCCCAGGTCTGAATGCAGCCTTAAAGGGCCCATTTTTTTTTTTTTTTGCACTGTCATTTTTTCAAATTATTATTTTTCTTTTTTGCATTTTACTGTAAATATGAGATCTGAGGTGTTTTTGACCCCGGATCTCATATTTAAGAGGTCCTGTCATGCTTTTTTCTATTACAAGGAATGTTTACATTTCTTGTAATAGGAATAAAAGTGATCAATTTTTTTAAAAAAAAAAGAACAGTGTAAAAATAAAAATTAAAAAGTAAAATAAATAATAAAAAAAAAAAATTAAAGCGCCCCGTCCCCGCAAGCTCACACACAGAAGCGAACACATACATAATCCCGCCCACATATGAAAACGGTGTTCAAACCACACGTGAGGTATCGCCGCGATCATTAGATCAAGAGCAATAATTTTAGCACTAGACCTTCTCTATAACTCAAAACTGATAACTTGTACAATTTTTTAAACCTCGCCAATGGAGATTTTTATGTTGTAAAGTTTTTCGCCATTCCACGAGCGGACGCAATTTTGAAACATGACATGTAGGGTATCATTTTACTCGGCGTAACATTATCTTTCACAATATGGAAAAAATTGGCCTAACTTTACTTATTTTTTAACTCAAACTGCATTTTTAAAAAACAATTGCACTTGTAAGACCGCTGTACAAATACGGTATGACATAAAGTTTTGCAATGGCCACCATTTTATTCTCTAGGGTGTTAGAAAAAATATATATATAATGTTTGGGGGCTGTAAATAATTTTATAGCAAAAAAAACCTGGTTTTAACTTGCAAACACCAAACTCCAAAAAGAGGCTCGGTCTTAAAGTGGTTAAGCAGACAGCAATTACCACATTACCAATATAAATGTGCAACATATAAGCTAAAAAGCTCACGTATATTGAAAGCACCTTCACACGCTGCTTGCAAGAATCTTATATGTAAGTGGATATTAATACATTTTATGTTGTGTTAATCTACATTGACCTGGCGCCCTTCTTACCACCGGTAACGTTTTGAAATACAGTATGGCATAAACATGTCGCCAGAATGTTCACGTTAACAAAAAATTTTTACGTCAAACTCAATTTTTTATTCATTTCAATCCGGTTAAAAAAGGTA